>JALLPD010002512.1:0-10082 GCA_036940065.1 Cyclotella cf. meneghiniana
TGTCAATGTCAATGTCAATGTCAATGTCAATGTCAATGTCAATGTCAATGTCAATAGAAGTGTTGAAGAGACTTCCTCAATTAATCCAAGTATTGATATTGGGGATGCCATTGTTCCTGACTTGTTACTTTAACATTTTATTGCCGACACTACTTCAGCAAATAGCCAGACTGAATCTCTCAAGGTAATGATGATGATCCACCAAAAGATAAACATCTGATACATTTCTCCAAATTGATCATCTTCCAAGTGATGACGAACACTGTCTCAAGGTCGATTTGGTCAAAGGTAGTAGGTATGGGTGCAAATTGTGTTATATGAATGGGAAAAATAGACTTGGGCAAGAATGAACACTTTTAACTTAGAATATTCACAAGAAAAAATGAAGTCACAAAAGAAAATGGATGAAGTATGTAAATCACTTCACTGCAAGAAAAGATCTCTTAGCAACATGACCTTGCTCAGACACCAAAGAACCAAGTCGGTATGAAAAAATTCTTATCAAGTGATAAGTTCAAGAAACAAACCTATAGAAGAATAGTACTCAGCATCATCATCATTGTCTAGTTAATTGACTACAATTGCAGCAGCAACATTGTCAATAGAGACTTCACTTCAACATGAGCTCAACTTAGTATTTTGATGTGGCCTCTTTGCCGAACAAGACTCCAAAATGATGTGAAAATGTCCTCTGACCTCAGAGGCAGCATGAAACCTCAACTGACTGTATTTCTCTCTTTACGATATTGTGGGCACCACATTGACATAGTTGGATTTGGCCAGAGAAGAGCACACAGCTATGTTCAGAAATTTGACAACAGTTGCAATGTATCCTATTTAAATGTGTGAAAGACAGAGAAGAGCAGCATTTTGGCATGTGATACCTGCTTTAACTTGGTGTATGATTTCTACAACTCCTGTTCTTGTATTTGTTTGTTCACTGAGTCACATCATCATCAATTTTGTATTTCAATGCATCAAAGGGAGGCACCTGGCAAAAACTAACAAAAAAATCAAGGAAGGTGGTAATCAATTGTTGTGTGTTTGAGTTCAACAAGAAAAATGACATTACACCTTCATCAAGGCATCTGATGCTACCTTGATTGACGAAATGAACTGTCCAGAAATCAAAAGCAACTTATAGACTATTTGGAGGGAAAGAATAGAGAGATCCTAGCATCAGAAGGAAAAAGTTGGTGTTGTGTCACTATATAATACACATCTAGGCATTCCTCCTTTTATGTTTTGGCTGGTCTACCTCAAACCATGAATGAAAACAATATCTTTGGAACTGAGATGTTAGACATTTGTAACTGTGCTGCAAATGCAATGGCAACTCAGTTGATTTATATATTTCACCGTATGGGGTTTCATGTGAGGTTGAACCAACAAGATATTGACACTTAAATATCTTGCAGGATGGCAAATCAATTATCACTCACAGATCCCAATAAAAACATGAAAAACAACAGGTGTCAGCTTATTGTAGGTTTACCTCCTACATTTATGGGGTTTTATGTGTTTGATCCTTGGTTGTTGAAAATGGCAGGTGTTGCTTCTGAGCTCATTAGAATGGAAGATTGGACAAATGATATCACCTTCCCTTGAAACTGGCTTCACCAGACACATAGGCAAACTCATTTTGCACAACTTTCATTATGTTGGAAATTCTGTAGTCACTGTCATATCACTCATATTTCTGATACTTAATTCTTATGCTGTTGCTTTGGGGGCTGATTTTTGGAAAGAGTGAACTGCCTATTCATAGGCATCTTTGATGTGTTTTAATTTGTTTCAAATGTTTTACAAATAACACGTTTTGGAGACAGTTGGCATTCTATTTCTTGTTCCCCAAAGTGATATGTCACAACCAAGGTGCCTTACATCTCGGGCCAAGAGCATACATGTGGTTTCTGTCACATGGTCTTCCATATGTTCAATATGGAGCAGCTAATTCAAATAATCAAGACATGCGAAATTGGCTTCAATGTCATTTTCCAGAACAGACTACTGACATAATGCTCTAACTTGAGTTTTATGGTCTATCAACACACTCTAGCTGACTATCTTGCAAGTGTGGTGGCAGGATCCAGATTCATAGGACACATTAGAGTGAGACCTGACAAACCCATAGTTGTGGACTCTTGAATGAGATTTCTGGTATTTTGAGGAAGTCAATTCCTGGATGGTCCCATTCCTGATACTTTTTGGGATAAAATATGGAAATAACCCATCACAATCTATCCAAACTTCCTACACACCGGAATATCTAAGCTTGACCATAGAACAAGTTATTTTGGGCCCCAAAAGAAGATAAAAGAGGAAGACATGGATATGTTTCTGAACTTTATGATGTTGTTCATGAAGATTAAGCCAAGATAGACAATTTGATTCCAGTTGAGTCAGGTAAACCAATCATTTTGCATTATGTATTTGAAATCTATAAGGCTAGTTATGATGCATATCTGGCATATTCTGCATTGGATGGTGACAACATTGAAAAGGACAGTGCTAAATCTGCCACAGAGGCTAACATTTTGCCAAGCACAAACAATAGTTAATTTGATGGAGGAGATAACAGTGCTGCATATCAGCAGTTGATGGAACTTATGCATGTAAGCATAATAAATGATGTGATGATTGCGGCTTTGGAGAGAATGGAACTCTGTTTTTAGAAAAGTTTGCTATAAGGTGTTCTGCTGCTAATGTCTTCTAAAGTCAAGTCCATCAGTGAGAGGTGGTTCATCCAAAATTCAAAAGTAGAGCCATCAAAGGGTGACTGCAACACAGAATTAATTGAAGAAAATGGGTTGTTTGTTCAGAGAAGCAGTCTTATTCGATCAAGTATAATGGAGGAGGGTCAGAGTCAATCAAGTACTATCATGTTTTGGTTTTCTTTTCAAATACATGTATAAGTGGTGTACTTCCATTGAGGATAAAATTTTCTCTGGTGTCAGGAAGGAAAAAAGATAAAGTACTTGTATTTGCAAGGCTGATTTTGAAGTGTGGAAGTTCATACTGGGAGGCTGTTGGAGAAGGATGGAGACTATGCTGCACATCATATTTATTGTTGGCTTTCTAGAGCGAGAAAATGAGGTCGAGGTCGTTGAAATGTAAATGTGTATGAATGATTGGCTCATTAATCTAAGAGTCCATTTTCATTTAGTGTATGGTGTTTGGTTTGGAAACTTCAAACTTTCCTTGTCCTAGTAAGTCACTCTGGTCCAGCTGACTGACATTAAGAATGAGGTTTAGCTTAGCAGGTCTATTGCATGGTACCATAAAGAAGACAAACGCAAAGCTACAGACACCCGCACAGCCTGGAAGGCCTGTTTGGTATTGTACCATAAAATATCCCACATCGAGCTCCCACCGAGTCATCAACACCTCGCCCCATCCTGTATAAAATACCTCTTGTATGGATCGATTCATCTTCAACTGCTCTCTAGACGGCGACCAATAATAAGAATTCAGCGATAAAGGAGACTTCGTGGATCTTGACTAAAATACTATACTAAAGAATAAGGCAACCCCCTCCACCGCCAGCACTCTTATGCCACTCATTCGGACCCGACGCTGTCGAAAATGGCTCATCTCCCTTCTGGGTGTATTCGCAAAGGGCGTCACATGTTTCACTTGCTGGTTTGGCTTCATTGCACACCTCTAGTTCCTCTTGAAGAGTTTTGATTTCCTTCTCCAACTTGTTCAGAGCTCCTTCCGTCGCCATGATGTGTACCTGCACGAGTTCAAGAGTCGACGCTTGGTTTTCAAATAGCGACAAAATGCTGATCTGTCCACGTTGAATCTTATTTTAAAATCGAACTCTGAGTCAAGCGGTCGAATTTTTCAAATTGAAATCGTTGACACATCCACGGAATGATTGGGCCAATGATGCTTTGGCCATTTAAGCGGTATCTTCTCTTTTTCGAACCATTGCGTTAATTTACTTTTTTCGTCAGTCACCAGAATCCAAAATTTTCCAAACCACTCAACTATGACCGTGGAGACACATTTTCAGACAGTACTTGACAATCAACCCAATTTATTTACACAATTTCAGGTTATTACCGGATACTGACGAATATACCCGACACGCCAATAAAGCTCAACGAAAATCATGCAAATCTTCGGAAAACTTGCCTCAAAATGTCTCTTTGCGCCGAATCATCATCTACCCGAACCAGCTGCTTCAAACTTCCTTCATTAGATAGAATGACAGAGGATTTTTCTCACGCAAACCCCGCAGTCAGAGATCCAACCCACTGCAGCTAACATCAATAGGTTTAGTATCTGTTGATGGATTCCAGCTACGTCTGAAATGGCGAGGTTTTTAAAGTTAAGCAAGTTATGTGTGATGCAACCGGAAGTACATTGATCCATGGGGGCGAGACTGCTTACATTTCGCACAACGATGAATTGAATAATCAAGCAAACTCTGTAATCATCGCCAATTCTTCGGTCTAGGGCCGTTGCACCACCAATCGGCCTTGATTGACATCCTGATGGCAGGGAGGGGTACATCCTGACAACTGGCAGCTCGGTTTAGAGACAATTTTAGCGTGCGCAACAACCATCTGGTATACTGCATGTGATTCGACGAAATTCATAAGATGCTATACTTAGGTTATATTTTGTCCAAAAAGCCATGAATATAAGTTATATGATGACAAAAAAGACAACATTTTGTCATTTTTAATGACATTGTGATTAACAGTTACTCATTACGATCATTAGCTGATATGAAACTCTGAGTGGTAGGTCAATTCCATAGTTATCTCATCTGAATGGAGCTCAAAACTCTCCAGTGCGTCTGACGTCACCTTTTTGATTGACTCATCCACAACCTTTGACAACAAGACGGTCGCTAATCATGAATAATGAATCGAGTGTGGAGCAGTTGATTCGGGGCATGCTTGATGTGACTTGGCTGACGATTATTTTTCCGATCATAATAGGATGAAGAAGAGGGCTGATCACTTTAGATCCAGGAAGAACCTTAATCTCATATTCTGGTTTGTTCTTGTAAAATTGCATAATGAAGTTGATAAAAAAGAGACAAGTGAGACGTAGCTGGTTTGAGTAGATGATTATTCTTGGATTGTAAGCATGGATGCCGATTTTTCCTCGAGATTACTCTAGACAGCATGACTTTTTGTAGCAACGGCGAATGTCCCATGGCCTGAGTAGACTATTGCCATATTGAGTGTGTACAGCACTATCCAAGAAGGTACCACAATCATCTTGGTGAAATTTAAGTTTTGAAGAAGGGTGCATGGCAATCAGATAATGGAAACATATATTAAGATGACCAGCGATTAATTGGATTGTGTGCAGAATTAACAAGTGGCACACAATTACATTCATTTCCCATCTTTGTTACAGAGTGCAGAGCAGCAAACTTGGGAGCTAACTCATTTGTTTCACAGTGATAATACTCATCCGCTGTGGCAATTAATGACATCCTGTATTAGCCATCCTTGTGCTCAATCTCCTCATGCATCAGCTCTATGAATAGCTCAGGCTTGTATTCTTGGACTGTGCTAGCTTGGCAGATTATATGCTCATGCAGAATGTAATTGCTCAAAGGGTCAGTATTCACTTAGCTTTTTGGAGGCTTTAGATACAGGCACCAAGAGCTTATTGTGAGTCTTGACAGAAAGTTTGGTAGGCTCAGCAGAGTCTCTCATTTCACCAAGCAAACCTCCAAAGATCTCTTGCATGTCATCTGCATCTGTGAGCTCGTATGCTTGCTTGAGCTTGGAATTTTTCTGCAATGATGTTGGTGCATTCATGCTGCTTATAGTTTATGCCGATGCACAGTCTTTGAATGTCAATGTAGTCCTTGGTGTCACTGATCTCTTTTATATAACCTGATAGAAGACAGTTACATATCATGCTTGACAATAAATATGCATGACACAGAAGTTTTCTTATACTTAATTCACATTGAATGTTTTATTCCTTTTTCTTTTCATAACTCATCTTATCCAACTATGAATTATAATAATTATCAATTATGGCTATTTCATTTTGTGCTTCTTTAACATTTTCTCTTTCTGGATGTAGCTATAGTCATGGTTGATTTTCTTAGCACAAGAGAATGACAAATGTGTTAGACAATGACATGATGTCAGAATATAGAAAAAACATGCTGCAGAGGTTTGGGGGCTTATGAGCCCCTGAATCACAGGGGAAGGCTGCCTGGTCAATGCACATTCTCTGGTTAGTGCAACTGAGTATTGGGTCTGGGCAGATGAGTGTTGACACTTTTCAAGACATCAATGACATCCACAAATGATACCTAAAGCAGCAAGGAGATATGTCATAACAAGCAAGCAAGGGCATCTTACTGTAGTTATTTTTCTCCTCTACTGTTGCACAATCCAAATTGTTTCGAAACTCTGCATTGTGCTTGTCCAAGTCAGAGTTTGCTCTTGCACATCCAGCCTCTGCAACCTTGAGTAATGTTGTCATCTCTCACATGTCTTTCCATGCTGTCATCACAAGTGCTGTCTGGTCTTCTATTCTCTGGTCAAACCTGCTAGTCTTCATCCTTTCAGCTGATGCGTCCACAATTGTCTCCTCCATATTCACCTATGTCTTCTCTAGTGGTCCATCTATTTCATAGAGAGTTTGTGATTGGCTGCTTTCATTAGTGGTAGAGTTGGGACAGCAACAGCAGTAGAAAAATTGCCAGCAGCCTCAGCTTTTTTATAACAATGAAGATTTGCCAAGACCATCTCTTTTCCCATTTTGAGAATGTGGATGAATTTCCTCTTCAGAATGCCATCCTTGAAAATCCCCTTCTTCTGCCCTTCATGTGGTGGCATCACTTCTTTCATTACATTATTCTCCCCATTGTAAATCCATGATGGTCAGTAAATGTTTATATCAACTCTGAAAGTAAGTGAAACAATACAACAATAAACTGATTTGGTACCTTGACAGCTGCAAAATTGTGCCCCCTCTCTTCAATAAAGAATTGAAGGGGGTAAATTGGTCAAAATGCCCCCCAAAAAATGTCCTCCAATTCTCATGAAGATTGGGGATCTTATTGGAATAACATTCATTAAAAGGCATTTAAGTTTTGATTTCAAAATTTTGATTAGAACCCTCCTTTACTCAAGAATTGGGAATGTGGAGTAGTGACTGGATTAGTGACTGGACTAGTGACTGACAATATATGACTGGCTTGGTTACAAATGCATGTGTTTTGGGGCTCTTGACCAATCTGCACAATATATACTTTCATAAACAGTGTGCAAAACTTATTTGATTATGTAATACAAAAGAAACTTACCATTATTGGAATTCTCTTGAGAGTTGTGGTCACCAAATAGTTACTGCTAGTGACTGATTGGTTTAGCAAACATCCAACTTTTTTAGAGTCATAATCTGTCTGTGCATCTGAAACTAGATCAGTCCCAAATATGTTTCAATATCACACACAAAACAATAGATATCTGTCTCAAAAATCAGTCCATCCAAGCTCATTTTATTGGATTTTGGTTGTGTCTTCTTGATGACAGCATTCCTGAGTTGTTGAAATTCCTGCATCAATTAATCTTAGGATTTTGTAGGTACAAACTGTAAGCTGTGATCACATTGCATTTGCAAGGTGCTGTGTTTGCATTACAACTGCAAGGTGTATTCAATTATTCCACCAGTTGCGAGCTGAAACTATAAGCTATGACTCTATTTATGAGTTGGTCACTACAAGCTTCACTTTAATTCTTGAGCTGTATAATAGCATGATAGATGAAAATTGACAACAGACAATTGTTACTAGCTTGATTCAATTAGTGTCTTAATGATTTTGACAAGTATTGTTCATTCTTTACACTTGGTGAAAAACTATTGAAATTCAAATAAATATCTAAAATTCTAGTCATAAAAACCATGAACAGGTTTTGCTATCACTTTAAAAAATATCAATTGAAAATTTATGAAAAAGTGGGACATCTTAATTCTCTATTGGAATAGAAAAGGAAAGATACCTGATCTTATTATCTTAACAATTGTTTGATGTAAAAAAATTGTTAGTGGATGAATAAGAATCAATAATGCAGCAATCATCTTTGTTTTGAGAAACTTCTTGCTGTCATTATCATATATTTTACAAGAGCTTTTCAATGTCATTCAATAAAGACACATTATCACTAAAGGTGAAGCAATCAAAACAAGTAAGAGGTGAATCAGAGGGATACATGTGTTTAAATTTATTGTGTATAAGATCATGTTTCTTTTTATTCCATTGAGGCTGGGGGAAACTGCAATATATGCATAATAATATGTAACATAAATAGAAATAAATTTACTGATGTTACAATTAAATAAATTGATGACACAACAAAGTTAATTAAAAATATGTATTTACTTCATTCAAGTTTACCTGATAATCTATGTCTGTTGGTGTTCATTTATTTTTGTAGCTTCTTTATTTTTAGTCCCATGGTGGATAACCTATTTCTCCCATAGCCTTATTTTGCACATAGCTCAGTTCTCGCGTATTGCAGTATAAATAAAACTATATGCAAGAAATAAGCTATCTGCAAGAAATAAGGCTATACGCGAAAAATAAGCTATCAGCGAAATTCACAAATATGCTATTTCTTGCGAACAAGAACGTCATCTACGTTGGAATAGTAGAAACTTGTGTACATCCTGCAGATAGCTTATTTCTCACAGATAGTCTTATTTATGGTATTATCCGCGAGAAATATGCTATCTTCAAGAAGTAAGCTATTTGCGAGAAATACATTATTTGCAAGTTTTGCTTATAGTGTATTCTTCGCTGATAGCCTTATTTCCCATAAATAGCATCTTGTTTCTTTCTCTCATCATAAAAATACCCTTTAATAGAGGAAGTGCATTGGCAAGGCAGATAAGTAGATACCGAGCAGGTGTCAGAACTGCTGACATGCTCCCGTGTATTTTCGTAGAGTGTGCATCAGAGTTCGGGTTTATGCACAGGTATAAATTCCTACGTTGTGTCACTGGAGTTGCGCATGATTGATTATGAGTTGCGAAGACGTTAGTTCATCATTATTCTAGAAATACCGCCAGCGCAACTGAAGTTGCATGGCGGGGCTACTGGCCATTACTGTTTTCACTAAATATTTACTACCTTGACCATGTCCGCCCTCCTCCGCCTTCATTCAACACCCCTTAAAACAAATCAGTTTATCAGACCCAAGAGTACTTTTGATGTTGTCTCTGCCGCCAAAAGGCTGGCGTTGAGCGGAAAGCAGTTTGCCACTGCCCCGGAGTATGCCGAAGCCATCTCCAGGGGAAAGGCGGTCGAGTTCGCAGATGCCTTGATGGCCGCCCTAGGCAATGCCACGGCAATGTGTGCGGAGGACACCTGCACCATCGTAGACCTGTACACAAGCAACGAATGCACTCAGGAAGTCCCACCCTCAACGGCCGAAGCCGGAGTGGACGAGGCCGCTGGAACACCGGCAATTAGCATAGCACAGGCTTGCTCAAAAAAGGGTACCCTCTCCTCCTCGGTGGATGAAACATCAAACGACATGACCCCATTGGGTGAGGGTGTAGGAACCAAACCTACGAACAATCATCTCCTGGCCAAGGCAGACACCGCCTTAATGGAGTCTGCCAGGAAGAGACGGCGATACATCATTAGCCGCTTGGCCCAAAAGGCTAAGGAAATGGCCCTGGTAGAAGACCATGGATGTGTTGACAAGAGGTGCCCTGTCAACACACCGAGACCCAGCAGTGTGAGCGCCAGTGGAGCGCAGCAGCAATCCCACCAAGGCAGGGCATCAGCCACCCACACCGGCAATCCCCGGGAAGAAGATCGGCTGGATGAGGACATGGAAGAGAATGAACCTCCTCTGGATAACCCACCGCCCGAAGGCAGGAGCAGCGCAGGGGCGCTGGCTGGAGGAGGGAGCGAGGTTGGTCGAGGGTCCAGTGACGATGAAGAAATGGCGAACAATGACCGCAATGAGGATGAGGATGAGTCGGACCCTGAAGAGTCTGGAGAGGAAGACCCTGTGAGCGGTCAGACTGGGAAGGAATATGTCCCAAAGACCAAGAAGGGCAAGGAAATGGTGAGA
>JALLPD010002513.1:0-10079 GCA_036940065.1 Cyclotella cf. meneghiniana
AGGTTAATGAGCTCCTTATTGCCTCCTGCAAACTAGTTGCCTTCGTTTCAACGCCCCTCCCAATCTCGTCTTCGTGACCTCGTCTTAGTGACCAACCGTCTGTGTGACCAACCTGCTTCGTGCAACAGTCTGTGTGACCAACCTGCTTCGTGCAACCGTCTGTGTGACAACGTCTGTGTGACAAACTCGCTTCGTGCAACCGTCTGAGTGACCAACTCGCTTTGTGCAACCGTCTGTGTGACCAACTCTCTCTTCCTCCAACATGTCGAACCAACCTCCGATTGTGCATGAACACGCCTCCCGCTCTCGTCTTGAGCGCAGTCCGTCTCCTCCTGGACGGAACAACAACAACAATGTGCCTCGCTCTGGTTCTCCCCTTGGCAACATGGCTCGTGGTTTCCTCCGTGGTCTCAACCATGTTGACAACATGTTCAACAACCGTCGGCGCGACTCACGCCCCTTCCACAACAACAACTTGTCTGCCGATCGCAGTGACACTAGTCCTTTCCTTCACCACTCTGACGATGACCGTGAACGCAATGACAACTCCTCCATTGCCCGCCGCTCGATTGAACCCCCTGGCAATATCTACAATCCAACTCAATACAACAACGTGTCCAGCTCCTCCCTCAGTCAAATCCTTGGCAGTAGTCCTCGCACTACTCCTCGTAATCAGCACAACTCTTTTCGTGGTGCTCCGGTTGATACCTCCCATGCATCTGTCCTTCACTCTTCCCGTGGAAACCGTTCTTCTCGCCATGACGATGCCCGTGATTCTTCCCCTCAGCAACGCTCTGATGATGCTGACGCCAGCTCCCGCCGTCGTACCCAATACAGCCATCGTCGCCATGACCACCATGCCAATCGCTCCGTCAACGACAACTGCCCTGCACGTGACGACTACTACGATAAATACGGAGATCCCTATGCCGGAGATGTGCCCGACTATGTCTCATATGCCCGCGAAAGTCCTCCATACCGTGGATCACCTTCTCAGCCTCCTCGCTCTTCTCCTCGTTCGTCTTCTCGTTCGTCTCCTCGTTCGTCTCCTCGTTCGTCTCATTCTCGCAAGTCTCGTCCTGGCTCCAACGTTGTCCTATCCAAGTACCATCGTGGTGAACCTGGCTCTCGTGATTTCAACAAGAATCATGCTGGTGCCACCAAAGCTCCTTCCTCGAAGTTCAAGTTCGCCCTTTGCCCGGTTGACTCTCTCATCGACTCCAAAGCTGGCTCCTCCTCCCTCGCAGCGTTTACTACCTCCCATCGTCTCTGCACTACCAACGCACTGAATCATTGCAAGAAGTTCGACATGCTAAAACCCATCTTGATTCCGTCCCATTTCGATCTATCCACCGGTGACATGTCCTCTGACACCAAGGATCTCTTCACCAACCATGAATCCTTCTCTCACGAGACTCTTGTCGAATGGCAGGACTATGTCGCAGCATATTATGAGGATGAAGACCAGGTGTCATCCTCCTGGCTCTGTGATTGGTTCATGTCTGCTCTCTCCGATGACCTCCATGACGAAGTGCTCCAAGACTATTACGATCTCCCCGATTGTGAGCAAGGAGCAGCCACTCTCATAAAGCTTGCCTTCGACAAAATCCGTTATAACTCTCATGAGGCCAAACTTGCTCTCTCCAACATCATCACCAAGTTCTCCATCGCTGACATCAAGCACGAAGACGTCAAACTTGCCACCTCCTGGCTCAAGTCCGTGATCAAAGCCCTAGCTGGAACCAACGATATTCCCCAACGTGCCCTTGTCTACATTCTTGATGGTATGGCAAAGTCCTCCTCTACCGAGTTCAACTCCCTCTGTACAATGCTCAAGCTACAAAACTCTCGTCTCTCTGCCATCGATGTTGACTCTGAAAAGAACATTACCTCCGCTCTCGATGAACTCAACAACCACTACCGTAATCAAGTTCAAGCTCAAACGTGGCCCAAGCTCTCATCCGTCTCGTTCAAATCCTCCAGTGCTTTCAACGTCAGCCCGAATGAACCCGTCGACATTGCCGCCCTTGTTGCCAAACACCCTGACCTCATTCAGGCCCTTCTCTCAAGCACCACCACCGGCATCCGAAAATGCTACAGGTGCAATCAGCCTGGTCACCTTGCCAAAGACTGCCCCGCTCCTCCCACCAATGCCTCCAACCGTGGCCGCTCTCGTGAACGTAACCAGCAGTCCTCCAAGTCAAAGAGCCGGTCCCGTGGTCACTCCAATGGCAGCGCAAAGTCAACAAAATCCATTGGCTCCCAGTCTCAGCCGAAGAACATCCCCCTCCCTCCCAAGCGCTCTGGAACCCCTGCTCCAAAGTCAGTTACCTACAAAAACCCTCAGACCTATGCAGCTGTTCTCGGCAACACTACCCCCGGTTACAGCCCCTTTCAAGCCTACATCCTCCAGGGTAACACCCCCGACGACTCGTCAAAAGAGTAGGCGGTGAGCTTCTTGGCTCTCACGATCGCCCTCTCTTTTATCAAGTCCAAGTTTTCTGTCTCGCGTGCTGGTATGCTCTGTGGCACCATTTTATGCTACTCTGCTTTTCAGTTTCGTCCGTGGTCCAGCTCCTATGGTGGTTTATGAAAGGAGGCCCATCAGCCTCCGCCACCGAGCCAGACCTTCTTCTATCGACCCTGCCTCCGCCACCTCCCGATCCAATCGCCTGGCTCTACTACCGTGCCGCGAAGATTATCCGGTTCTTTGTCTCATGGGTTTCTCGTCTCAATCCTCTCGTCTGTCCCTTCGATACTTGTCTCCAATGGCGGTTTACACAAAGAGGTTTCCCTGCCCCTGCCGCCGAGCCGCGTATCCCTCCCTCCGTTCGCCCACCACCAGCTTGGGGTGCTAGACACCATTGGCTCGTCTTACTGGCCTTCTTGCCTACTGTCACTGCCTCGGATGTATCACAGCTTCTTCCCAGCCTCCATTGTGTGCTATGGTCTCTAGCACGTCACCTCGTGCAGGGTGCCGTGTCAGCTTGGCTCGTCCTGTCGCCTTACCTACAATGGCTCCTTCCATGGACCTGTGTCACCTTGGTCCTCGCGTGCCTCCCATTAATGGCCATTACTTTGATGAACAGATTCCTCTACCCCCTTCTGTCATCCATTGCTCGTGTTCCGGCAAAATGGTATTTCTCATTATTCTTCCCCACCCTGATTGGTGTGTGCATTCTAGAGTGGATTCAGCTCCTTGTACAAAATCAACCGACTCCATCCTTCCTCGGCAAATGGATATGCAGCCCGCTATACTACCTTTTCTTCCGTGGACTCTACGATGCCTCCTCCAATTTAGTCGACCGTCTACTGGCAGAACTCCTTCCGTTTGACAATTACTCAGACCTCCGACTGTCACTTGTGCCCTCCCTTGAGGATGGTATCTGGATTCAACCGGCCGTTCGTCGCCCCAATCGACAAGCCCATGCGTGGCGCCTTCAACATGGTAGAAAGCCTCTTCCGCCAAAGTACACAATAGTTCAGTGTGTGTACATCCCATCATTTGGCTCCATCATCAGGTCAATTGTCAAGATCGCCGTGTACGGTCTGGGCATCTATTTGGCCCATCGCTACCGTGGTTCACCATCCAGTCCAGCCGTCTCAACTGGTCCAACGTATGAATATCCATTCGGTTTGAATTTCCCAGCCAAAAAGAGGAAGAAGTATCGCCGTCTGATCAAGCCACCACCACCGTCTCCGCCTTCACCACCCCCTGAATGGCCTCCTCCATCTCCCAATGACTTGCTCCAAGATGTGACTACCCACCGGTCGTTTTGCCCTACACCTGGCTTTGATCTAGACTCTCATCTCGAGCTATCTGATCCAGACCCCGTCTCGGTATTGCTCTCCGACGTGTCAGATGAGCACATGATGAACAGTTTGGCTTTTGCCTCCAAGTTCTGTTCGTTAGATGATGCTGGCGTCACGTTCTCTGTCACCCACACCCCCCTCTCTCAATCGAGCTACCGCCATCGTCGCACTGCCAACTTTCGACACTTCCAGCACCAACGCAAGTCAAAGGTCACCTCCAAGCCTTCAGCCTCGTCTCAGCCTATTCCATCCGCTCCCACCTATGACAATATTCTGGCCTTCTATCTCAGTCAGTTTAACCCTGCTGTTGTCAGTCGTATCATGCAGGACCACTTCGTCTATGGTTACCATGAAGCCAAAGTGTCTGTCAACCTCCAGCAAAACTTCAATGGACGCCATCCTTTTGTTAATGCCCTCTGGATGCTCAATCTCAGGATGGAACACATTCCCCTCATCGTCGACACCGGTGCTTCATGCTGCATTACTCCATGCAGAGCAGATTTTAAGCCTGGCTCCTACAGCTCCACCGACATAAAAGTGCGTGATCTCTCCGGTGAAAACACTGTCATTGGTCAAGGCATTGTGTTGTGGACAGTAAAAGACACGCATGGCCACAAACATGTCATTGAGCTCCCTTGTCTTCACATCCCCTCTGCCAAAGTGAGGCTTCTCAGTCCTCAAGTTCTCAAGAAGCTCCACAATGTGGGTGGTCTGATTGAGTCTGATGGTATCGTGTTGACAGGTGCCAATGATGTAAAGATCTTTGCCCCGTACAGTGACATCTCCAATCTTCCGGAGCTTACCTTGCATGACCCCCCAACTACGAGTGGTTTCTGGGAGTCTTCATTTGCCGTGGATAACGAGCAACTTCAGGCCATCAAAGATCCAGCTGCCCGGACCTTCGAATCTGCTTACCTCAACGTTCTGGATGATGGAAACGAGAATCTCAAAGCATCTCAGAAAGGCCTCCTCCTCTGGCATCAGAAACTTTCCCATACAAACTTTGCCAAAGTCCGACTATTGACAAAGAACACTCAGTGGGTTCGTGTCTCTGCTTCTCCCGAGGATGCCCTCCATGTGGATGCCATCCTACCCATGTCTCACCCAAGTCCCTCTACAGTCGAAACACTTGAATGCAAATGTGCCGCCTGTCTCCTCGCCAAAGCTCGCAGACGTACCCCAGCAAAGCCCTCCAAGCCTACAGTACACCCTCCTGAGTCTGTCCTTAAAACAGATCACCTTGCCCCGGGTCAATGCGTCTCGGTCGATCACTATGTCTCCCCCGTGCGTGGCCGTCGTGTTGATGGTTATGGCCGAGCCTGTCACCGGGATGGTTATACTGGTGGTGCCGTGTTTGTCGACCATGCTAGCTCCAAGATCTTTCATCAACCACAGACTGACCTCACTGCTACCAGCACTATCTTTGGAAAGCAACGTGTTGAGGCAGATGCCGCCAACTTTGGTATCTCAATCAAAAAGTATCACTCTGACAATGGAGTCTTCTGCTCTCACGAGTTTCGAGAGCACTGTGATGGTCAAAATCAAGAGCTTGATTTCAGCGCCCCTGGTGCCAAACATCAAAATGGCGTAGCTGAACGTGCTATTGGTACACTCAGTCGCATGGCTCGTGCAAACCTAATCCATCTGATGATCCACTGGCCCCAATATTGTGACATAAACCTTTGGGCTCTTGCCATGGACTATGCCGTTTGGGTCTACAACCGCACTCCTCGTCGTGCCCTTGGTGGACTTACTCCGGAGGAGTTTTGGTCCAACACTCGCTCTGATCATGCTGACCTCAAAAGAACTCATGTCTTTGGCTGCCCCGTCTATGTCCTTGATCCAGACCTTCAAGATGGAAAACGTATCCCAAAATGGAACTCTCGTGCTCGGAGAGGAATGTTTGTCGGCTTCTCCTCTCAGCATTCGTCTCTCTGCCCTCTCGTCCTCAACCTGGAGACTGGCCACATCTCTCCCCAGTACCACGTCATCTTTGATGATAAGTTCGCTTCCGTCGCATCACTGGATAAATCACATGCCGACGTGGAAACTGTCTTTGAAACTCTCCACGATGCTGGTTTTTCTGAACTCTTCCTCGATCCAGATGGAGATGCAGATGGAGATGCAGATGGAGATGTGGATGGAGATCGGGATGGTGTTTCAGATGGAGCTGCAAATGGAGCCTCAGATGGAGTAGATAGAGTCTCAGTTGGCGGTCCTATTGGCGTTTCAGATGGAGCATCCAACAACAGCTCCCGCCCCCAACGCTCTGACCACGCCCGTCGCCCTCCCTCTCGGCTCGATCCCAATCCCACCAAAAGAGTTTATACCCTCCTCCCTATTGGTGCAGCTGTTCTCCCACTCACGTCTTGGGCTCAGCCTCCTGCAGTCTTTGCCAACTCTGTCAAGAAACCATGTCTTTTCCACAGCAAAACAAAGGTTTCTCGAGCTGAGTTGGCCGATCACTCTCTCCTACGTGGTCAGTGGTCTACTGAAGTCTCTGCCTTCGTCGCTGGTCACTGTGGGTCGCAACTAACTCTCCCGTGGATTGATGACGAAGAATATTGGAACACTGCCAACAGCTCCCAGCGCTACTCCTACAGTGCTACCACAGCTCGTGCCAATGCATTGATCCTTCCAGATCTCTCTCCCATCTCCTCCCCCTCTGAGTCCCTCATCGATACCATCGCACCACATGCACTGTCCGCCAAAGCTCGTGGTAACTCAGAAGATAACCCAACGTGGTCCGAAGCTATGTCTGGCGAAAACGCAGCTGACTACTACAACGCAGCCATCGAAGAGCTAATCACCCTTCAAGAAAAGCTTCACTGTTGGAAACTTGTCCGCTACGAATCTACCATGAATGTCCTCCCCTCCACCTGGGCTTTTAAGTGCAAGCGCTATCCTGACGGGAGAATTAAAAAGTTCAAGGCTAGATTCTGTGCCCGTGGTGATCGTCAGAAGGAAGGGATCGACTACTTTGAAACGTGGTCCCCCGTAGTTCAATGGCAGACCGTCCGCCTCATGATGATATTCTCCTCCATCCTAGGCCTCAAATCAGCACAAGCCGACATCACCGCTGCCTTTGTTCACGCTGACCTTCCGGAGACAGTCTACATCACCCAACCTAAAGGCTTTGAGTATTCAGATCCGAATGATCCAGATACCAAGTATGTTTTGAAACTCAACAAAGCCCTGTATGGTCTCAAACAGGCCCCTCGTCATTTCTTCAATCATCTAAAGGATCGCCTTGAAAAGCATAGCGTACGCCAGTCCACTTGTGATCCTTGCCTCTTCATCGGTGACAATATCGTCGTGGTTGTATATGTTGATGACCTTCTCCTCTATGCCAAAGACGATAAGATTATTGATAAACTCATCAAAGATCTTCACGATGATGGAGTTTGGATTCGTAAAGAAGGCTCTGCCGAAGGATTCCTTGGGGTTGACATCCAACAAAACGATGATGGTACCTTCACTCTTACCCAGACTGGTCTCCTTGGTCGAGTACTTGACGCCCTTGGTCTCCATGCAAGCTACACCTCCGCCAAAGACACTCCAGCCGAAATTACTCCCCTTCCAAAGGACACAGATGGCGAGCCACCTGATCCAAACACCAACTACGCTAGTGTCGTCGGCATGCTGCTCTACCTTGCAGGTCACACCCGTCCAGATATCTCGTTTGCCGTCCACCAATGCGCTCGGTACACATTCAAACCTACCAAACGTCACTGTCAGGCTCTTAAGCGCATCGGTCGGTATCTCAGGGGCACCCGAGATAAAGGTCTCATCATGAAACCTTCAAACCACATCCATGTCGACTGCTATCCCGATGCCGATTTTGCTGGCCTCTACAATACCAAGGATGCCCAAGATCCTCACTGTGTTCGTAGCCGCACTGGTTTTGTCATTCTGGTCGCAGGTTGCCCTGTCCTGTGGAAAAGCAAGCTCCAATCCGAAATTGCTCTCTCCACCATGGAAGCCGAGTATGTAGCTCTCAGCACCTCGTGCAAAGACCTCTTCCCTCTACTTGACCTCATTCGTGAACTTAGTGCCGCCGTTAATCTTCCAATGGACAAACATACCAACATGCACATCAAAATCCACGAGGATAACGTTGGCGCCCTCACCCTTGGTAGACTTGAGCCTCGCCGGATGACACCTCGATCAAAGCACTATGCTATCAAGTACCATTGGTTTCGCGAGCAGATTGGCCCACGCAACATTGAACTTGTGAAAGTGGATACAGTTGATCAGCTCGGTGACATCTTTACCAAAGGTCTTGGTCCTACTCCGTTTAAGAATTTGCGTCTTAAGCTTATGGGTTGGTAACACCTTCAGCTGTAGACGAGATGGAGTGTGGGAGTACATGAACATAGCGGATACTTATTCGGGGCGTAGTTAGAAGATGTATGTGTGTACAGAAGTTTCAAATCTCGTTGATTTATTTGAAAGGAAACCCGCAATGTTTTGAATGAAATTTGTAATTGAAACGAAACATGGTTCTCTTCCGCATGATTCACTCATGCTGAACCATAAAACAACAAGCAGAACTGCGTGTGAACGAGTAACAACTAAGTCTTATAATTTACACAGATCTACAAATTCAACATCGTGATACATGTAGTTTTTGATGTTAACGTTGAAAATTATTTTAATTATGAGCATTAGGTCTACTCGAATTGATACAACAATCAAACAGTACAATTCTTGATTGTCATGTCTTGATGATCAAGAATTGTAGTTAAGAATTGAAAAGATAGAGCAAATGGGATTGCCAAATCCCATTTTGTGATGATGGAGAATTGTGGTTGACAACCACAAATAATGGTAGGGAAAATCCACAAAAGGACAGAAAAACCCTCCATGTGTAAGCTTGAACTTGTAGAGACTCTTGCTGGCCATTGTCCCAAATATCCAACACCTCCCCCTCCAACTCCAAATACTTGGTCCCGCCCACCATCGCTGCAGCCACCGGCCTCCCATTTTCCGCCTCCTCCTTTTTGCATTGCATTCTCCATGCCGCCTCCTGCTTTTTGGCATATTCTTGACATTCTTTGACATTGTGACATTTCCTCCATTCTTCAGAGGCGGCATTGAGGGGTTTGAAATTGGGCAACGGGGGCAATTTTTTTGCTTAAATAAGATCGTTTTAAAAATTATAAGAACACACGAATTGGACTTTTGCAAAGATTTTTTCAAATAAAATATCTTAAAAAGAAAACAAATATGATAAGTCAGAAAAAATACAACGACTGCAAATTTGAAATTAGGGCATTAGTAAAATATATTATCCCTGATAAAGACTTATAATGTTACTACTTAATGACTTTTATTTGCATATAAATCCTATCCCATGCCAGCCATCATCCAATCATGCTACTATGCTATGGCAATCTTAAAAAAGAACAGTACCCACATAAATAGTTTGATTGCTCATTTTTTGTTCTCAAACAAGATTGTCTTGAAAATTAAGAACAATCACATCCAATTATTTTATGTTTTAATTTTTGAGCTTACTCTATGTTTTTAATACAAATTGAATAAAAAGAATGATCTTAAAAAAGAACTGTTCCCACATAAATAGTTTTATTAACCATTTTTTTGGTTCTCAAACAAGATTGTTCTTGAAAAATTAAGAACACCCAAATCCAACTATCTTATGTTTTAATTTATGAACTTACTCTATGTTCTTAATACATAATGAAGAAAACAAATGATCTCAAAAAAGAACAATATCCACATAAAATGTTTGATTGCCCATTTTTTAGTTCTCAAACAAGATTGTTCTTGAAAAATTAAGACCACCCAAATCCAAGTATCTTATGTTTTTGTTTATGAACTTAATCTATGCTCTTAATACAAATTGAATAAAAAGAATGATGTTAAAAAAGAACAGTATCCACATAAATGTTTGATTGCCCATTTTTTTGTTCTTAAACAAGATTATTCTTGAAAAATTAAGAACACCATAATCCAACTATCTTATGTTTTAATTTATGAACTTAATCTATGTTCTTAATACAAATTGTATAAAAAGAACAATCTTAAAAAAGAACAGTATCCACATAAATAGTTTGATTGCCCATTTTTCTGGTTCTCAAGCAAGATTGTTCTTGAAAAATTAAGACCAACCGAATTGGACTATCTTATGTTTTAACTTATGAACTCAATCTATGTCCTTAATACAAATTGAGGTTGAGGGAAATGGTCTTTTGTAATAATTGTTTTGTGATTTTGTCAGCAGAAGCTAATAATTAAATGCA
>JALLPD010002514.1:0-10079 GCA_036940065.1 Cyclotella cf. meneghiniana
TTTCTTTGTATCATCAATCAGTTGTTTCAAAAACTCACTCTCAACATTCTTCCCTGCTGATTTCGCTGCTTGAACTTTTTTGCATATGCTTCAACAACTGAATCAATTCATTTTCTGTCTCTGAACTCCGGATGATTGTGGACCTCGAGGAATTTGTCGACTTCAAGAGAATTATCTTCTACATTCTCAGTTGAAGGTAAGTTGTGGACTTCAGGTGTTGATAAACTTGACACCTCTGACAAATTTGAAGGTCCAACGTAGATTTCTTTCTTCTTGCTGCTTTCCTCTTGCAATGCCCTTGACACACTTTTCTATAGGGCAGTTTTGTTTGTGGTGACTCCATCAGCGCAGCAACAAAATCACCTTTTCATAGCAGTTGTTACTCTTTCCAAGTTGTTTGCTGCCTGAAGAGAGACCTTTGCAAGCTAGAACAAGGTCTGAGATGATTGGTTTGTTGCGGCTTTTTGTAATGCTTTGCGGAATTTGTTGGGATACTCAGCATCTAAAATGGATTGCATCAATTCTTGAAACATTCTTAACATTGAGAGGGAGGATTTCTTGCTGCTGTGTCAGACTTTTCATGTTGTCTGGTTGATTAGGTGTAGTCTTGTAATGAAGGCAAGCTAAAATATAAGTACTAATGTTTTGGATGTAAATAAGCATCATAATCACATCTCATAAATTGCATGATAAGTTACCATGATAAATTCTTTTATGAATTCCTATGTATGTCTGCATATATTGTTTTTGGTGTGACTAAAAGATTAGCCGACACTTCGAAAATAATGGCCAAAACACGTAGCAATAAGGATAATTAAACATAGGAATAGTACAAAAAAATCGTCGTTGATAATAGTAACTTTTATTGATAATAGTTTTTGACTGGTAGCACCGTGATGTCACCGTTCCTTCCACATAAATTAATACCGTACACTCTGCACACGCTCTGCGTATTGTAAGGTATTGTACCAGCAATACCATGACCATTTTTGGAATGACGGAATTAAGGAAAGAGCATCCAACGAAAGGAGGTGTTGCGCGTCAGGCGACGTTGCTTGGGCTCTGGAAAAGAGGGCGGGAGAGCGATGATGGATCCGAGTGGAAAAGAACACGTACATACGGAGCAGTGGCTAACCATAAATCATGTGATGACAATAATGGCGGGCCGTTGTGGGAAAACAAAAGCCTCAACAATGGCCCGATTCTTCTGCGAAGAGGTATAATTGGAGGCAGTACACCGTATCAACGCAATACTACAAAAGAGGCGTTGTCTTGTCTCCCCCACTGGGACGACAATGTTACCTTTCGTATTTTTGGCAAGGAGTGTCGCATGAGGAGACGTACCTGCCAGTATTCTTCTTCGGGAGATATTTCTTATTCGTATAGTGGCTTGAAAAATGTTGTTGCCCCGCAGTTTCCTACGATTGTTTACCGAATCAAATGTCAAGTAGAAGACTTGATCTTGAACCTCTTTTTAAACAATCTTGAAGCTCCGCTCAACATTGGGAGTAAACATTTCGCCGTACCCCCAGAGTTTTTGGGTGTATTGAAAGATGTCGAAGATTCAAAAAATGATCCAAAGGATCGGTCGAGAAGTGAAATATTCAATTATTGCCTGTTGAACCATTATAGGAATGGGGAAGAGTACATGAGCTATCACAGTGACGATGAGTCCTCTCTGCATCCACACTATCCAATAGCATCTGTGTCTTTGGGTTGTACAAGGAGCTTTGATATAAGACAAAGAAAGAAAGGAGAGACCGGTACAAAGAAATCTCGGATGAATAGAATACCTCTTGGCGATGGAGATTTGCTGTTAATGTTCCCTCCAATGCAAGAACACTATGAACATTGCATTCCTGCCGAGAAACACGTTGTGGGAGGTAGAATCAATTTGACGTTCCGGCGGGTGAGCAAGCGTTAGAATATTATTACTGAATAATGATGTAGTAAATTGCGCCCTGATCGTTTGTATTGAGAATTTGTCTTTATTATCACAATTCACAATATCTTGACGTACTATACGGATCACTAATAACTTACAAGTGACCTCGACCAATTTTGTGCTGTAAGGTCTAAACGTAAAGAGTCGTGTTTTTATCGCAGGTAAGGTATGTTAAATCGAACTACCTATAGAGGTTTCTTCCTTCCCACAACCTGCACAACATGCGCCAACCCCGTATGCAAGTTACCCTCCATAACACTCCTTTCCTTCTCTTCTCCAATTACAAAATCTATCCACCCGCCATGGCCAAATTCTTCACGCAGTCCTTCCAACGTACACATCATGTCTGCCACGGGCGGACCTCCGGTCTTGTACTCCAACTGTTTCGGCGTGTACGCCTCGAGTATCAGTGTCCCCCCCGGTTTTAAAGCATCAACAATCTGTCTGTAAACTTGGCGTCTCAACTGCGGAGGGAGATGACAGAAAATGGAAACTATGGCGTCCCATTTCTCGATGCCAAAATCATACTGCGACAAATCTGCCACTTCAAAAATAGCATTTGTAACACCGTGTTCCGACGCCAGCTTTCGTGCCTTTTCTATTCCAACAGAAGATGCATCCACGCCTGTCACAAAGTGTCCGAGTTTACCTAGGTGAACGGCGTTCCTCCCTTCTCCTTCACCAATCGACAGTATTTTGGAGGAAGGATGTAAATAGCGCGGGTCGTTGGCGATGGATTCGAGAAAATCGTTGGGTTGAGTGCCGTACATGTAGTCTGAGGATGCGTAACGGTCGTTCCAGGTAGGCATTGCCATTCTTGCAGTGGGGGCGTAAAGTTCTTTTCGATTGTTTGCCGTGGTGAATTGTGACGTCCTGTGGTAAATTGGTCGTGTAGGAAATGCGCGAGAGTGTTTTGTGGGGTGTGCAAAGAGTATCATTAAAATGGATCGCATTTGTGCGATGGCAAATAATGATGGGTAATCAGGAATCTCTCGCCATCTCTCTCCCTACAGTCGCCATGCTGTCGCCATGATTGATGAAGATTGATGAGTTCGCATTTGGGTCAAAAATCTAAAAATCTAAAAAACTTTAAAAATTACATCCCATCCGTCCGACACTCCGTGTCCGCCCGACTGCTTCGTGTACTCCTCCTTCTCGTGACCACTCGTTGCGACTACGACTTGTGACTGATTTGGGGCAATGGGTTTTAATTTTTTAGATGAGAGATACGTTATCGCAATCTCACTCTCTCTCTGTCCTTCGCAATGGCAACGGCCAAGCCCATCAGCGAAGACGACCCCCAAAACAAAACTTTCAAACGCCAGCGCTCTTCAGCCCTCTTCTCCGCCGCCGCCATCACCATGTCCCTCGCTGGCCTCAAATCCTGGTCTGCCCAAGAAAAAAACGGCCTCAAAGACTTTTGCCTCGCCCAAGCCAAAGTCGCCGCCATCCTCGCCGTGGCCCACTTCGGCAACATTTACGAACCAGCCTATCCCCGAAATGATAATCATGCGCCCGTCATGTTTTGGGTGGTGAATGCTATTTTGCTCGTCTTAACGCTGGCGACGTGGAGTCACAAGCCTTCCAGTCCCGGACGCGGGGGCGGGCCACCGCGCGTGGTTATTTTGGGAAGGGAGCAGACGGAGGAGTGGAAGGGATGGATGCAATGGGCTTTTATTTTTTATCACTATTACAGGGTCTATTATGTTTACAATGAAATTAGGGTGTTTGTCAGTGCCTATGTTTGGATGGTGAGTTTGTTGGACACTGCTCGCAGTTTCGAGGGAAAAACCGATAATTTGCGACTTGTTGTCCAGAATTTTCCGACATTCATTTGCTACTGCATCCCACCTTTTAACTCGGATTATTTTTATTTCTCTGCACCTCTCTTTAATACGATGATTCGATGGAACAGACAGGATTCGGAAATTTTCTCTACTTTGATAAAAAAGCTGACTTCTCCATCGAACGTTTCGTGTCCATGATACTACGTATCAATTACTTCCCCCTCCTCCTATCCTACTTCTTAACCGTCCCCCTCGAGTTATACTACGTAGTCCCCCTTCACACCACGGGGTTCATTGTGACAATGATAACATGCTATGTTGGATTCTTGTTCGAGAATAAATTAGGCTGGAGTTACTGGAAATCACGCTCGGCGGCAGTAGCGTTGAGTCTCCTCGCACACGTTCTATTCTACGAAACTTCGGCAGTCAATTTTTTGTTGCTATTTTCAAAGGAGTATCACTTTCGTTTCCAGTCAGATAAGTATTCGGCATGGATGGGTATGGCTTGTGGATTGCTATGGGGAAAGATTGGTGAATACATGCAATGGGCTCATGGGTTTGAAAACGATTCGAGAAGGCAAAAGGCAACGATTCTTCAGTTTTTCGGTGGAGTTGTTCTCATTTGGATTTGGTATGCCTTGTTCGGTTTTATGCAAGACAAATATTCTTACAACCCCGTCCATCCCTATGTTTTTATCTTGCCTGTAATTGGATGGCTCATGATTAGAAATTGCAGTCGATACCTGACTGAATGCCATAGCAGTGTGTTGGAGTTCTTGGGAAGGAATACGTTGGAAACTTACGTTCTTCAGTTCCATTTGTTCATGTCACACAATGTTCAATACATTCCTGTTGTAGTTCCTGGCAGTGGTCCCGACGGTACAGCTAGGATGAAATTTCTCAACATGTTGCTATGCGGAAGTGTATTCGTGACGATGGCGGTATGGGCTAGGAAAAACACGGTAGTAACACAATTAAGTGTGGTTGATTTGGTCAAAAATATTCGAGGAACTGTGGACACGTCATCTACAGAAGTTGCGCCCGCAACTAAGGAGGAAACTGTTGAATTGACGAAAATGGAATCTGGGATGAGCGATGTAGAAAAGACTTCGAAGTAGTGCACTCCTGTTGAATTACTAGGATGGAGTCTGGGATGAGCGATGTAGACAAGACTACGGAGTAATGCACTTACAAGAACTGGTGCACAAACACAAATGCAACTTTGCCTTATTTCCTGGTCTCAATAAATAATTGTAATTATCTGATTTTCTTCCTCAAGAACTTTTTTAGTAATGGTGTACTATTGATACAAAGATCTGTTGTGAAACTCCACATCACACGTTCCACACTATTTCCTGGATTGATTCGTGATGGTTATTAACGGGATGAGTAATTCGGAAAGACGAAGTGCTTGTCGACTTCGCTTGTTTGTCCATCGATGTATCAAACTGATTCGAGGTCGTAACAGCAAGTTCCCAGATTGACGAATCATTTTGATCTACATGAGAAGCTGTCAAGCCGGGTGACTTGAGTGACGTTATCACTGCAATATAATCTATCCATTGATAAAAGTGAACCATCATTCGTTTGGGCAATGATTGGTAGGTGTGTGGACAGAGCGTTGCAATTAGCGTTATACTTTCTCTTCCAGCACCACCTGCTTTCAATATATTCCTACGATTGACCTCGAGTTCTTTTCCAGTGTCAGATAGGATGGACACTAAAAAGTGAATGCGTGCATGAATAGTTCAAGTTTGACGAGTCCTGTCAAGGAGTAAAAAGCTAATAAATCTTCGCGTAACTTACACGCATGAGTCATTTCCATGATTCCCGAAGTTTGGTTCTCCCTTGACATCAAATCTCCAAGGCCAATCACAAATATACCCTCTAACGGTTGCAAGTGCGCTGGCAACGACGGAGCGTACGCCAAGTATCGTATTAGATCAGCAGGGGCGTTAACGTATTTAATATGAATTTGATTGAGTATTTTCTCGTCCCATTCTGTGGAGTCACCATTGTAGGTGCTCGTGAAAAGTAAAGATGTAGCGAGTGATGAATTGTTCTCCGGTTTGCAATTAATCGGAAATTGCATCTTGCCAGGAGTACCAACCACTCGTGATACAGAAGATTCATGGTTGTTGGACTTCTTTCGTCTTTTTCGTGATTTCTTCGTTTCTCCAGGTATCAATAAAGCGACCTTGCAGCAACGACAACCGCCTGGCCCTTCCGTCGCCTGGTTCGTGTCATCGAAGCCCTTGCCGACATCATTTTTTGATACGACGTCGGATGAACGATGACATCCGCGGCAGATGAGATTTGATGATGCAACGACTGCCCTAGCGGCGTCCATAACAAGTGAGAATGCCAGCTTGGGGTTGACTAATGATCCCGTGTCGTTGTGAGGGAAGTGACCGGGATCTTCTTCGATCAGTAACATTCGCAAAACCGAGAGATCGTTCAGGAACGAAGCATTGGCTTGTTGGGCCTTTGCAGATGCCGCGTGGAGAAAGCTAGACGGCGGCATTGTCATCTCTGCTTGATGCATCTCGTGCTGTATGTTGGCTTCTTCGTGCGTCTCTGACATATCTGTGAAGCTGCTCAGCGTCATGATTGAGAGTAGTCCCACGAGCAAGAACCATGCAGTTGGTAGCGAGGTCATTGAGTGAGCATTGAGTGACTCAGAGTAAACCTGCGGGGAACGAAGATTGAAGGAGACGTCATGTCACGGATATTTTGAATATGACAAGTAGGAACAGTAACTTGGTCGATTAGCCTACGAAAAGTTCCTCACAATTACTCCATATTATACCCAATATTGTAGCTTTTGCCCGCTTATTTTGTCCCACTTTCAAATTCCCCCCCCCCCCCAAACCACTCGGAACTCTGTCTTCATCACTCTTCAATTGCTTGCTCGACGAATGATGTGTGATGATGTATTAATTGCACCATACTATACCATACCAGTAGGACACCAGTCGGTCAGAAAAACCAAACAACCAATACATCAAGTGAACCTTCAACTTTGTAAGAACAGCAATCATTCCTTGTCATCGCGGACCATCCTCGACGAGGTACCATAACATCATGGCCTTCGTCACAACAGTGCGCCTCTTCGCCTTGATACTCTGCATTGAGTTTGGGATTGCCGCCTCCTTTTTGAACGGCGGTGTGACTTGGCTTGCAGTGTCCAAACGGTCAAGCTATCATTCTATCGCAATCAAAAAATCGTCAGGCCGACCCACTCTTCCAACAAACTCGCCCGTCAGTTACCAAAAACAAGCACGAACGTTCGCTGCTCTTCCGTTCGGATCGAGAGGAGAGAATGAACCGGTCCAAAAACGTCGCGCATTCCTAGCAAACTTTGCCTCCACGTCACTTGTTCCTCTTCTCGCCACAACCGTCGGTCCGTCGACGGCCGCAGCACGTGGTGTCACGAACGAGAATGGTCCATTGGTCTATGGGGATGACTCTATCATGGCACCAAAAGAACATGGCACCACATCGCAGGAGGTGCAAGAAAACCTGAGGTACGGCGTGTCCAGGAAATTGGCTGATAAGATTAGCAGTTTTAACCGGGTTTATGCAGAGATGGGTGGATACTTCACTTCTACCAGTTTTGAAAATGATGTCAGGAGGCTTGCGAGAGAAACGGGTGGCCCAGTGACATTTTACGATAGGTGAGGTTTGATTACGTACGTTTGCTACTTTCGTCTCGTGCTAATTCTCAACTGCCTCCTTTGCTACGAATTGTCACCACAGTGTATCTGGTAAACCTCTCTTTCGGGCTCCGGTTGGTCGTTCAGTAGATGAATTCATCGCAGAAAGTGAGGTGCATGGTTGGCCCTCATTCCGTGATGACGAAGTTGTATGGGAGAATGTCCGTGTGCTTAGGAGTAGTGGCGAGACTGTGTCGACAGTTGGTACCCATTTAGGTCACAATCTACCTGATAAAAAGGGAAATCGATACTGCATTAACTTGGTTAGCATTGCAGGAAATCCTGTTGTGCCTTGACTAGATATACTTAGTTGATGTTCTGTGAAATATTCAAGTTTATCTGAGTATATGTGCCAAACCACCCCTTCTCGCGGAATCACTCCGGTGTCATCATACATTAGTATAATTACAAGGTTTTGGAATACCTAATGGAGTAATTAATCACCTTGTCAGCGGTAGTTTCGGTGTGCTGTAAGTCCAATTATCTATTTCACTATGACTATGCAAGTCTTGTGGTCATGGTAAGGGCATCTCTTAATTCCCAGGTGCATAACAGGAATAGTGACATCACTATTCCTGTTATTTTTAGTTTTTTTAGCGAGCTTTCTGTGACATAGTGATAGTTGTATTACACTTATTTTTGAGCATCTCTTAATATGATGTTGTATAGATAATCGGAATAATTAAAAAAATAAATGATAGATACTACCATACTTCTATCATTTTGTTATGCCCCCTGTTGTTCGCCCCAATTTGATGTGGGGGGAGGCTTTGTACCATCTCGCCCACTCAACACCCACTTTTTTGTCAAACCAACCATGACAAACCTTTGGTGGCTTCTGGTTTGATGGCTTTTGGTTTGACGGCTTTTGGTTTGGAAGCTTTCGGTTTGGCAGCTTCCAATTTGGCATCTTCCAGTTTGGCGGCTTTTTTCCTGACCACCGGCTTTTTAGTTTTTCTGTGTCGTCATCATTGCTCGTTCCATGGGTTTGCCGCAGCTGGTTGCATGCAACATTAGGTTTTTCCGTGGTGGGTTCAATGGCAGCAGGCGATGTGACAATCAACCAATTCCAAGAATTGATGAAAAAAATAACATTTTAACTATTAGCTAGTGAATCAGTTTCATATATTTAATAAAAACTGAATTAGCTTAAAGCTCAAAACTTTTAATGATATCTCCCATCACCAATAACAGAACAAAACAAGACGTAACTTCATCTGGTTCCATGGCTGATGTAACAATCAACCAAAGCCTTGTGTAGCAGGGATTCTTCTTCTTCCCTGCACTGGGTGTTTTGAATGATCCATGACATCAATTGCAGTTTTTCACGGCATCGATGCAGTTTTCATAGCATTGATGCAGTGTTTTTGATGCTATTCTGGTTATCTATCCCTGGAACAGTGTTTTTTCTTGACATCAAAAAATCATGCCGCCATTCCTGTTATGATAACTGGAATAGATTGAACATCACCTATTCCAGTTATCAACTTGGAGATAAGACTGAAACATCACACAAGTTGTAGTTTTCTTGTGACGTCACCTATTCTGCACTGTTAAGAGATGCCAAAGGGAGACTAAGTGGAATAACCCGTTTTTATTCCTGTTATCTGTGTATTAAGAGATCCTCTAAGGGTATGTCCATACCATATAAAAAATAGTAGTAGGACCCAAGAATTCCAACCCCTCTTGGGTTATGTCCCTTTGGATTTTTGACTCTGTCTGCCATCCGTAGGGTTAGGAATTCTGCTCTTGTGCCAGGTCAGAGTATATCGTGGCAAAGCGATCAAAAATCCTACCCTAGGCTCTTCAAAATCCGATTCCTCAACCATGGTGACGGCCACCGATGAAAACACCACCATTGCCACCTCACACGCTGCTAATAACGGCGCATCTCCCTTGTGACAAGTGCTCAGCAAGGACATGTGTCGCTGCCCCAAATATGATGAGGTTTTGGACCTGCAGCTTTGTGTTAGACAGTAGCATGACAACAAGATGTTGATTGTTATGTTGCTGTGATCAGGGAAAGTTATAGCCATTGAGAGATAGGCAAGGATAGGCGGCAGCCTGGGGTCGGATTTTTGTGAGGTGGGAAAGTGCAAAATTGTGTTGTATTGTATGGACAAACTAGATTACCCCCTGTAGCTCATAACCTATTAGGGGGTCAGAATTTTGTTGTCCTGCTACTATTTTGTTATATGGTATGGACATACCCTAAGGCACTGTCCGTTTGTAAAAAAATCAGACTTTTGGACTTTCAGAATTGGATATAAAAGTCTGTCCATTGTCCAAAGTGGGTCACATTTTAGTACAGCAACTTCCTGGAAAAACTGTCTTGGGCAAAAATGGAACTAATACGAAGTACAAAAATGTCAGCTATGACACCCAACTTTGCCCCGTGATTGCAACTCCAACAGATGCACCCAATGCAAAAAATGACAAACAACAGCTTTCAAAATCATAAAAATCCCAGAATTTCCACACGGTCATCATACAAAATTTTATGATTTTTCCAAATCCATAAATAATGCACTCTGTTACAAAAGCAGGCTTATGAACTAGTGGTGAGAAAGATTAAGGAATATCATAACAGAGTTTTATGATATTCCTTGATCTCCCTGAATGTACAATATG
>JALLPD010002515.1:0-10177 GCA_036940065.1 Cyclotella cf. meneghiniana
ATACACACACACACACACACACACACACACACACACACACACACACGGCACACCAATAGAGAGGAGAAGGAACGAGAGGAAGGGATAGAGAGAGAGAGAAAAAGAAAGTGAGAAAGAGTGAGAAAGAGAAAAAGAAAGAGAGAGACAGATAGGCGGAGAGACAGAGAGACGGAGAGACAGAGAGACAGACAGAGAGACAGACTGAGAGCAGAAAGACAGAGAGTTTTTGATTCCTTCTTTTGTAATCTTCACAAATGGATCTGGCAAGCAAAGCTAAATGACCCGGAAGACAAAGGTGCTTTGACTAATTGATTCGCTTAGCAAGATATGTCCTGTTTGTTATCATAGGGTGTTCCAGCAGCTTAGGTCTATCTTGAACAGATGTGCTGTTTTTTGTCTCCTTTTTGTTCATGAAGAGGTCCTTGTCAAATTCTTGTGAAGGCCTTTGATGTCGTTCAACCATGATCTTAAAGGTGCATGTTAGGATGAATGGATGTGACTCTCAACTAATAGAGTTACAGACCTTAGGACATAGATAGGATAGCTTGTTTGTCTTACTAGAGTGATCAATTTTGAATAAGCCTACATGCTAAGATCATAGCTGGATCGTGATAAATAACAAATTCAACATGCCTACCAGAAAGACTTGCCATCGCTATCGATCGCCGGCGAGTCCATACATGGTATTATGCTTGGTTTATCCTTGTAGTGACATTTTATTATGGGCTCTGCAGAACAACAGGGTTTTATCAGTACTCCTTCGGTACCCACCTTCTCATTGGTGATCTGAGCAAAGTGTTTCCCAATGCATTGATCTTGGACATACCACTCGCCCATTTGTTGGAAGAATTTGAGCTTGTTGTCTTTATTTGTTGTCCAACTGAGCATAGTCACCGAATCAAATCGAATTTTCAGTTTCTGAACTCAAGCAAGAGAGTCACACAACTAAACGTGCCTTACCTCATATGAAAAATTATTGCATTCGACTCTCCTCTCATAATTTTTTTCATCTCTTCATTTTTGCGATGATACTGCACACCTCCTGGGAATTCCTCCATCTCTGTGAGAGCAATGACACGTATGACAGTCAAAGTCGTTATGTAAGCAATCCAACGCACAAAACGAAGTAGTATCACACATCATTTCTCACCCTTTGCCAAAATCTTAACACTCAATCCAAACAAAGAATTATACTCCGACAGCAAAGCAATTAGAACTTGTTGGTGACTATACCAAGCATTTATGAAATCTCCCGAATACAACAAATGTTTGAACAAACTTTTCGTTCTTTGATTCTGTCTTACGTAATAAAACCCACTATTGGCAGAATATGGCGCATACCGTTCTTGTCGGGAACCGTCATCTTGGAAGTATATGTCAAACTCTGGCAAGGCCTTGTTCTCGAAGTACAATAGGGGATCCTTGTACCAAACAACATCGACATCCATGAACAGCAAGTCGTGCGAAAGCTCATTCACCAACTGAACGCATAGCACCTTGGCAAACATAACCTTTCTGAATATCATATCACCGTAGAACTGAGCTTCTCCCTTTGGTATCGAAGCCATGATGGTTTCTTCATAAAATGTAGTGAGTCCTATTCCCTCTGCCAATTCTTTCGTCTCAATGTCAGTTGGAAACACTAGCACATTCTTTAAATCGAACCCGCGGGCTTTGGAAGAACAGGCAAAATTGATCAAAAGCTCCGATTGGCCATGATTGCATGTCATGACTACGACTGTCTTGACTCCCATGCCATCGATGGTTTCTTTCAGCCTCTTCCGTATACCATCGGCATTATTCAAATATGCTCGTAACGAGTTCTCATGATCGATAACATCAGCGGGAGTGGGTGGAGGAAATTCAATTTTACCAACCTTGGTCAACCCTCGACTAGTTAACTCCAAGGGAAAATTCGAATTCAATCCGCCACCGTGCTTATCGCGTCTCATGTATCGTTGAATATGGTAGCTTTGGTATTGACTTCCCACCAAGGCTAGACATTGTCGAGTAGGTCCCGGGTTGTTGGTCAAAACCACATTTAAAGTGTCACAATTTGCCGTGGCATTTGCGGCAGTTAGGAGAGGTAGATGGTGCGAATTCGCATTGATGTCGGAAGGCACGGCATCTTTGATATTATACATAATTAATGCGTCGAGACCTTGCGTGTCGGGCTATCGGACGGAGTTCGAAGTAAACGAGTTATCGCTTGATTTAAGAATTTGTAAATTGAATCGTGACAAAACGACAGATTGCGGCGACATACATTTGGGGGCACTCCAAAGTCAAAAGTGTGCATGAGATCATCTTTGGCGACACGAACGAGACCAGCGGCAAAATGGGTCAGCGATTTGGGGAAGAGCGTGGTTTCCTTGTTGTTGTTATCACAGTTAGCAATTGCTTCTTTGGATGAATGACTTTTGCACAGTGCGTCTAGTCTGTTCTCTATTTCTGAAGCAAGATAACGCGCGATAGAGGAAAACGATAATGTTTAGAACGATACGAGGTTCCCAGATATGAAGGATTTTTTCAGACTAAAATGTAAGGGATTCGAAGTTCACGAATCAAAATTATCAAAATATGAATGGACATGGGAGAATAATTCCGAGCACGTTGACGATTTTTGACCTGACACGATCCGGTCGTTTACCTCGAGCAGGCAACACCCAGAACCGCACTTGACATGAATCCAATTGCAGGTCAAAAATATTATAACGAACCACGAGCGTTCGACGAAATATCGATAATTCTATACATGTACAATCAATCGACGACAACTCGACTTGTAATAATAGGCAAACAAGACTGAATAAGGTAGATGAAAGTATCCGAGACAAACTGACCTTCTTGAACCTTATCTCTGGCCAATGCCTCGACCTTTCTCTGCAAGTCTCCATCCTCAGCGTTGATCTCCGCCAGACATTCTGGCGTGCATCGGGGTTCACCCCCACTGACACTGATGGCACCCTTGAGCCCCCTGCCTGCTCCCTCGGCACCAGCGGAGCATTGAGCACTTCCCACTTTAATTCCCGTGTATATTCCTGCATAGAAAGACAGGATGGAAGAACATGCTGCTAGAAAGACCAAGGTGGACGGGTTGAAGCGGCGTGTCGATTTGGTGGTGGTGGCACCGAGCGGGAACGCCATGGTTGTGATTGTCTGAGCTACGATGTATGTGTTTTATGTGCAGGGCGGGTACTATATGGTATGGCAGCTAGCTGTATGGCAGGATATAAAGAAAGGAGTAGTTGATAATCACAATACAGCATTGTATTGTACAATATTGGTATCGTATGACATTGTCCCTCTAGAGGTATGGTATGGTACAAAAGCATATATGCGGTATTGTGTATCATACCTGTAAAGATTGTTCATGGAGGAGTCCATTATTTATGCCGGATACTTCATTATTTCTGAATAATATACTGAAAAGAAGTAGTTTAAAAAATGTTGTTAGAAGAGGAGTATCAGTCCGTACGCAGGGAGGTTTGCTATTGTAGGTAACTTCTAATTTCATGTGGTCCGAATACCTCTATAGTTTTTTGTGTTGAAAGCACTGCTAGGCTTTCGCCAACGTGAATCTTGTATTGTATGGTATGGTATGGTAGTACGGTGCATCCCAGATACCATGTACACCAGTAAAAAACTGACGAACACACTCTCCGCACAATACGACAAAGCCTCGGGATGATGGAATCAATTTGTTCATTTTCCCCAACAGCCCTTTTCGTGCGTTAAGGAATGGTTTATGTAATGTAGGGCCATTGACCACGTGCCGTTCGCTACGTGCGTGGCCCAACGTATTACGGAATGAGTATGGTACGTTCGTTAATTCCTATTATTGTGTACTCCTATCGTGTATACTTAGGTATGAAACGCGTCGTACGCAGAAGGGTTGTGAAACGTCCACTACACAACATTGTGTATGGTACAATATTATGGTATTGTACCATATTATACTATACCATACCGTAGTGTGTCTTTTGTCTTTTACCCCGAGAGAGGGGGGTCGTCGTCAATCGTGTCCCGCGCCAATGAATTTATTTATCAACACGGAAGCGAGTTCGGAGTTCGTTCGGGGGCAATGCAGATTGATACAATACGCTAATCCATCCACGCTGAAGCATGATGACCCGCCGTGATTATTAGTCCAACCGACCACACTACACTACCGTACAGAACCCCGAATCGAACAGTGCGCAGCAATCTCAACGATTCAGTCATCCACTGGCATACCACACCGTAGAACCATTTACATTGTGAGTGGATTCACTGTTCTCGTGTCAATGTCATGATTCTCGTCACTCCCATTGTTGTTCACGCATTTTTGTCGTTGTGCGTGTCTTGTCACTATAACGATTTCAGTCTCGTCAGAAAAGACATTCTTCTCGCAATGGGATTCGCAGAGCAGCTCGCTGCCAAGGCGGCAGAAGCAAAATCTCACCGCGAAAAAATCATCATCGACGGCAATACGGGCAGCGTTGGCAGCGGACGCACCAAAGTGCGACGGCCTAGGATTCGTCCCATTGACGAACACGATGACGCCGATGCGGATAGCGTACGTCAGGTCGATCATTTCGGCGACGGGGGACAGTGGAACACTGCGCGAGACTCGACCACGCCGTCGTGTACTTCGTTTGCGGAACAGTTGAAACACAGAGCCACTCGAACACAAATTCACTCACAGGATGGCTCTATAAATACACGGCGCGTTGACGCGACATTCACGCAGGATTCAAATAGGGACTCCATTAGGAATGAAAGTGACACGAACGTGACCGACAAGCAATCGAATGACCACAATGGACGACATCACGCCCTAGATTCGCCACCACAATCCATAATCAACAGGGAGGACCCTTCACCAATGTCTTCTCCCCATCCCGTGCAGATGCAACAGCTTCATTCCAACGAACAAACCTCGCCATCGCCAACTCTTTCTTATGGGAACACGGACACTGACCAGCCACAACAACTTGAAGCGAAACACAATACAAATCAACACAATCTCAGGCACCTCGACACTCCACTTCACCACCCACAGAAACAACCACCCAAACATGGTCCATGCGACACACCTGACACCACTGCCATTTTCGGAGCATGGGCTCAAATTGAACAGCTCCAACGTCGTCTCAAAGAGGCGGAATCCAGGGCACAAAGAGAGATGAGGAGGGCAGAGTTGGCCGAGCAGAGAGGACATGCTACCGACGCCACTCCTAGGAACTTCGGGGGCGCCGACACTAACGGTGAAAAGACATTGCCTAATGACTCGAATGTCAAGAGAGAAGTTCAAATCTATGCTGCAGAAAAGAGGCCCTCCGACAAATCTTCAAAAATTGCGGATACCGACAAGACGAAAAACCAGGCTTTTCAAGAACGAGAAAGTGCGGAGTCCTTCGAGACTGTGCCTCTTGCTACAGATGAAGGCCCTCCCGCTTCAACAATCCCTATGCAAAGCTATGAGACCCCACCGAAAAATAATCATACATCAAACGACACCGCCTACGATCAGCTCCTCAAATGGAAAAAACGAGCCCTAGAAGCGGAAGATCGTCTCATCAAACAAGACTATTCCATTCTCGTATCGCCGCCGTCCTCCTCCACAGGGACTCGCCCACCACCACCACCACAACAACTACCATCATCGGCAGTGGAATCCGATCTAATACAACTCAAAAACGCCGAAATTGAAGTCCTGCGCTCTCAAATATCCAGACTGGAACTACGCATCAAAGAGGAATGCCAACGAAATTCGGACATGCTGCAGGCCTATCAGCCGCATCGTGATTCTCCACGTCCTCCCGTGGTGGTAGCAGAATACACATCATCCATCGCAGGGGAATCATTGCACGAATACGAATTTCGAATCCTGCGCGAGGAAATTCGCCATTTGCAGTATCAACTGTCTCAAAAGAAGACGAATGCGAATACCTCCGCGCAGTCTACTACGGGGTCGACGTTGTCGTCGTTGGAGAATGAAAATGAAGAAGAGGAAGACGAACAAGGAGATGCTGGAAAGGCATCGTCTTCGTGGGGGTTGTGCTGTGTCCGACGATCGAAGAGGGGTTACGGTAGGGTGAGCAGATGAGTGAATGGAGAACGGAGATTAGACTTTTTAAATCAAGGGGTAGTCCGAGTAGTCTTCGTCTGCAGAAGATAGATATGTGGGTGCATGAGAGATCACCATTGATTTACGCGCTCTTTCGCCCTTGAACTTATTGGGGTATTAAGCTTTCAAGTATATCCTGGATGCGAGATGTCAAGAGTTCGATGTGCAATATTCTTCGCGCGATCAAAATACACTTAAGAATAGACTTTCACATACTTAAATGATAAACTATACACAACAACTGTCATCAAATGTCGCTGTGATTTTATTGTTACTACGGCGCAAGCATTAACTGTCATTTTCGTCCTCTTCCCGAGGAACAATACTGACTGTACTTATCGTATCACCGTTCTTCACATCCACCTTTTGCACAAGAACACCAGTTGCAGAACGGCCCTGACAAGGAATATCCTTTACTTTTTGTCGAACAATGACACCTTGACTGGTGATGAGTAATATTTCATCTTCCGCATTCACAACACGCATGGTGCTTATCCTGTCATCGACACGGCCCGCTTTGAATTTGATGGCAATGACACCAGAACCACCGCGGGCTGTTGTGCGGAATTCCTCTGTTTTCACACGTTTCCCGTAGCCCTCCGTTGTGACGACAAGTACAAATTCATCGTCTTTTCTCAATACATTCATGTCGGCAATCGTATCTCCCTTTTTGAGAGTCATGGATTTTACTCCCCGACTTGTCCTACCCGTTGGACGTAACTCACTTGCACTGAATCGTGTGGCTAGACCTCTTGTGGATCCCAATAGGATATCATCAGCGTCTGTGCATTTCTCGCACCAATCGAGCCGATCGCCATCCGCCAATGAGGCAATAATGAGACCTCTCGATGTGAGATTCTCAAATGCAGCCAGTGGAGTCTTTTTAATCCATCCGAACTTTGTAGCGAGAACAATAAATTCGTTCTTTGAGAACTCTGACACGGGTAGAACAGAAGTAATGATATCGTCGGATTTGACTGGTAGGACAGACGGAATTGGGGCTCCCTTGGCAGTACGGCTGCCTTCTGGAACCTGATAGGCTCGAAGCCCGTAGGCTATTCCGCTTTGAGTTGTCATGAGTATAGTATCGTGATCGTTGCAAGAGAAGAAATGAGCCACCTCGTTATCGTCCGACATGTTGCTCGATGCCCCTCTTTTGCCACGCGTACCACGATTTTGAGTTTCGAAAGTCTTTAAGGGCATTCTTTTGATGTAGCCGCCTCGAGTAACAACAATGACTGATCTTTCGTTTTGAATGTAGTCAATTTCGCTCAGGGCTTCGTCTTCATCTGGTAGAATCTTTGTTCTCCGAGGTGTGGCAAATCTTTTTTTCAGAGCCTCAAATTCTTCAATCATGCTGTCTCTTACAGCAGAGTCATTGGCGAGAAGATTTTGCAGTGTCGCCTGACTTTCGGTTAAGGTCTTTTTCTCATCCCTGAGTTTGTCTCCGTTGAGACGTGTTAATTGGCCAAGTTGCAGTTTGAGTACCGCGTCTGCCTGTGCACTGGATAGACATAGTTCTGGAGTGTCTGGATTCATGAGAGCTGCACGTGCAGATGCTTGATCTGGAGCGTTTCTCACTATTTCAATGACCTACGAGATTTTCATGGTTGTTCTTGAGACACTGTTCCTGGTGTAAATACAACACGGTTGCAATCATCAAAGACCGCAGTAAAAGACTCACTCTGTCGGTAAATTCAAGAGCCACCAAAAGGCCATCGACAATATGTGCTCTATTCTCCACCTTATCCAACTGGAAAATACACTTATTCCTAATCGTTTGAAATCTAAAATCCAAGAAACAATCCAGCGCTTCCCTCAAAGTAAAACGTTGCGGCACCGTCCCACTCCCAAACAAAGCCAGGAAATTTCCGGAAAAGGTACTTTCCAAGGCCGTCTTTTTCAGCAAATTGTTTTGAACCACGGCCGCCACCGCATCGCGTTTGAGTTCAATGACCATTCGTATCCCATCGCGGTCGCTTTCATCTCGCAGATCGGCAATGCCGTCGAGTTTCTTTTCGTTGACAAGGGATGCGATGCGTTCCAAGAGTGCGGCTTTGTTGACTTGGTATGGGAGTTCTGTGACGATGATGGCGTTTCGTTTTTTCTTTGCGGAGGATATTTCTTCCAGGTGCATGCTGCCAATCATTGGTATGAGTATCATTGATTGTTGTCAGAGTAATGACATTAAAAACGACATAATTTCTAGAGTAGAAAAAATGAACCTGACGTTTGATTCGTACTCACACTGCTCGCATGACTATACCTCCATTCCCCGTGGTGTACAAACTTTTTGCACCCGATTTTCCAATGATGCACGCACCAGTCTAATTAAGGAAGGAGGCGTCAGTTAGTTTCGAAACCCAATGATGGAAAATGGCATCAAGAATCCAATGAAAACTAACCGGAAAATCTGGTCCTGGCACAATATTCAACAATTTTGCATCATGTATGTCGACCCCATCATTTTTTGCCTTGACCATTTGAACACAAGCGTCCATCAACTCTCCCAAATTATGCGGCGGCACATTGGTAGCCATTCCCACGGCAATCCCTGCCCCTCCATTGAGAAGCAAAATAGGCACTTTCGCAGGCAGCACCGCCGGTTCATACTCGGATCCATCAAAGTTGGGAAGGAATTGCACCGTGTCCATGTTTATATCATCGAGTAGGGTTTCGGAAGCGAGGCGTGTGAGTCGACACTCTGTGTATCGCATGGCAGCGGGTGGATCGGCGTCGATGGATCCAAAGTTTCCATGTCCATCGATGAGTGGTAAATTTGTTGAGAATGGTTGCGCTAGGCGTACAAGGGCGTCGTAGACCGCGGAGTCTCCATGGGGATGGCTAGGATGAGGATGATTGTGATGATGATTTTGATTGTGATGATGATTATGAGTGAATCATTCGTGATCGACATAAGCAGCAACAATAATCAAAAGCATTAATAAGAAAATGAATATAACTCACAACTTGCCCAGCACCTCCCCAACAACCCTGGCACACTTTCTATAGGCCCCTCCTGGCCCCAATCCCAGCCCATTCATGGCATATAGGATCCTCCGATGCACAGGCTTCATCCCATCGCGTGCATCGGGCAGAGCGCGGCCCAAAATGATGGACAGAGCGTACTGCATGAAGGAGTTCGAGACTTCATCGGGCAAGTCGATCGTATGTTGCTGCGAAGAGGAGGACAAGAGGAATTCGTTGGCAGCGCTCGCCATTTCTGACTCGGTCAGCGCGGACGCCGTGGGATCGAACGAGCCGGCTCGGTCCGGCGAGGAAAAGAGAGGTAAAGTGGATCGTTTGTACATTGCTGCTCGTTGCGGAGAGCGAGCGAAGCTCTGGATGCGCGGAACGCACGATAGCAAGGCGGCAAGTATCAGCAAACATTCCAAAGGCCTTGACGACGTCGACGTGTCACCGCAACGGCCGTTACTGTCACCATTGCGGCGCCGCCGCCGTTGTCTGTCGAATCGATTCACGAAGGCACTGCAGCTCATTGTTTCTCTGTTGGTGTGGAACATCATGCTGAATGCAGTACAATTATGTTGCTGTAGCGATTGCATACGCTCAACGGTGATGGCTCGTTCAATGATGATGTTTGTTGATGTAAGAGAGCCACTTGATCAGCACTTGATCCTTGACAGGCCGCGGGCATGTACGGTATTGTACAATACCATAGTAATTTACGGTGAATAGCCCACACACCCTTGAGAAGGCCACACTTCGCAAAATCTCCCAATTTTTCGAACATTTTACCATATAACTCGGTATGGTATCGTAGGTTAGTCACACGAAATAATGTCCACGGTCTCGCCAATATGTGACTATCTCACCGATTTTTAGCAAGGAATAAAACACGTAAAATTAAAAAAATCAAAAAATTAAAAAAATACTGACCACAGATAGAACTGAGGATAAGGGGAAACATTGAAAAAAGTCAATTTTAAAATACAGCAGCTTTTTTAAATTTGCTTTCACCTGTAAAGGGACACATTATTCATACAATAATGACATAGTCAACATTTGTGCACATACCATGCACCTTTTCGCGCGCGAATTTCC
>JALLPD010002516.1:0-11834 GCA_036940065.1 Cyclotella cf. meneghiniana
CCATTACTGCCCAAGTGACAGTAATTTACTGAGTAAGCAGTAATTACTCAGTAACCTGACAGTAATTTGCAACCTAGCATGGTTATTGCATTGGATTGAGAAGGCTCCTCTGCTGAGTTGTGATAACACCAGCATTTTGCAAAAGCTATCCACGTTGACCTGTCATCTGTGATGGGTCCATAGTCCAGTCATAAAATGGCATCCGTAACAGTATTGTGAATGCCCTTGATGCACATGATGTTGCGGCCATATTCTTCTAAGAGTAATCTCCAGCAGTTCACTCAATCAGAGGTTGGGCCTAGAGCATCCTGCATTAGATTTTTTGTTGCCCCCAAAGCATGCATTTGAAATCTTTTCGTTTTCCACTATAGCCAGTAGTTCCTGTTTGGTCATGCTGTAATTTTGCTGCATTGAATTCAGTTTCCTGCTGAAGAACATTAGCAGCCTCTTGTTTTGAGTAATGACAACTCCTAGCTGCAACTTTGTAGATCTCAAAGCCCTGAGAGTAATCAGGGCATGCCAAGGTAACATTAGGAGTGATGGTTTCATTTACAGTGTGGAATGCTTGCTGATGGATGGCATCCCAATGCCATGGATTTTTCTTTGTCTTGTTAGCCTTTGTGACGTTGGTGTACCTACACTCACCAACTAAATTAGATAGTGGAGCCAACATTTCATTGTATCTTGCCCAGATGTCTCTGTGGTACTGGACCATGCCCAGGAATCTATGATGCTGTTTGACATTCTGTGGTGGTATTAATGTCAGAAATGCCTGTACATTCTTTCATTGTGATTGATACCCTCTCTGTATAGGTTGTACCCTATGTATTCTGTTTTGGCATCACAAAAGCAAGATTTGTGTATGATTTTCAAGCCTGCATTCTGCAATCTGATGAGGACCCTTTGCAACTTGGGTATGTCGTCATCCAGGCAACCCTGGAAATGAATAGTAGATCATCCAGATAAGTTTGCATGAACTCAAGGGTTACCATTAGCTCAGACATCTTAGCCTGGATGATGTCAGGAGAACATGCAGCACCCATTGGTAGTCATAGGTAAGAGTACTTTCCCTATGACAAGATAATGGTGCATATTTTTGACACATTTTGATCCAATCGAATGTAGTAGCCCATGTTGAGGTCAAGGACTGAGACATTTGTGAAGCTTCTTGTTCTTATAAAATGTGCTGATATTGGGTGTTGGAAGTGGCTTTCTCACATTCCATTGTTAACTTCACTAAAATTGCTGACAGCCTGTACAGTACTGTCCTTTTTTGGTATTATAAGTGTAGGCAAAGCCCATTCAGAGTCTATCTGCCATTGTTACTCCCAAGTCACATAATCTTGGGATTTCCTTTTTGGTAATCTCCCAGTGCAGTTTGAGTATTGGAAATGGCCAGCCTGTTGTCTTTTGCTGATGTAGACATGTGACATGAGCCAAGGATGCTCTCTGGGACCTCCATCCAGTGCTGAGCCCATGAAACTCCTGCAAACCAAATTCTGACCAGTGGGGGAAGAATCCTACCAAACACCTCAAAGTTTGGCAAGACCCTTTCACAAGATCAATGAATCTTGCCACACCCCTTAATAAAAGCTAGAACCAAGAATCTGGCAAACTTTTATCAACCCTGACAGAATTTTGGTCAATCCTGCCAGTCTATTCAATACAGACTTTTTAGGCCCACCAGGACGCTGATTGGCATCCCTGAATCCAAGAGAGTGCAAGTAAATCCGCACAATTCGATCAGCATGTAAAATACATGACAAAGCATGAGGATCACCAATTGGCAATCCTCATTTTGATCCAGTTAATAATATATCATAATTTTAATCTTCAATTACTGAGATGTTATCCTACTTCTTATCTACAACTAACTTTTACCTACCATTTGGCTTAGGTCAGCATGAAAGATAAAAGCAGATGTTGGGAGGTGGATATAAAGTCTACAAAGGAATAGTAGTCATCCCTGTAGACTAATTATGTGTGAATATTCACACAAAAACCTTTTTGTAGGAAAGTGCAGTATGGCCAAATTGAAAATCAACACATGAAGAAAGAAAGCCAACTATCTGGTAGTGCTCATCAAGACACACAACAGTATGATCAAACCATCCCAGGTTTGAGATCTCATAGATGATGAATATTGACTTCATAGCATTGCATGAAAATGGGCATTTAAAATAACTTTATGTGTACACACTGTGAGAAAGGTAGTATGGTAGTTGGATTATGAGCTTAGAAGGTCTTATTTCACACACACCGGTGCCCAGGACTCCCCATGTCAAGCAAAACCCAACCATCACACCTCAATAACATCCTTGAGGATCAAAATCCCCCGACAAATCCAAGCATACAATGTCATACAATCAACATCATCACCAAGACGCCATGATAGACCCACTCCAACTGACCGCAGGCCTCCACGCCAACAACCCCATCACCGACGATGACATGTTCGATTCCGACGACGCGTCCGCCGCCTCGGCCCACGGAGACGCCGACGCCTCCAACGAGGACGAATCCCCCCTCTCGGTGGCACTGGACGATCTCGAATCACGCGTCGTTTCGGCGTTGAACGAATTCAAATCCCATCCCGGCAGGGCATCACGCGGTACCGGCGGTCAGACGATTCACGAGGAGTTGCAATCGGTCCTTCGTCCGGTGGTGGAAGTGTCGGCTCACATTGGTCCGGCTTCGGCGAGGGCGGTGCACGCTTCGTATCCCGATGTGTACGGGTTGGAATTCTGCGTGGATGCGGTGTACACTAGGATCAATTCCGAGTTGATTTTGCCGGTTTTGTTGGAGTCGGCGCAGAGCGAGATGATTCCGGCAAAACGAGCGGCGAGTTTGAGAATGTTTCATGTGCTTTATGGGGAGTGGTCCGCTGCGGGGAGTTATTTGGACGGCGGGGCCATGACTTCTTCGTTGGGGCCGTATGGGACAGAACAGGCACCATTGGTGGGGCTCACGGAGCATGAGAAGAATCGTAGGATCGGCATGCGATCGCTGCGTCGATCCGAGTTGTTGAGGCGGTGGGTGCAGGCTTCCATTCCCAATCTGTCTCCGGGGACGTTTACCTCTTCTACTCTTGATCTTGTGGCTGCCGGCCGTGGTGTTTTGTCAGCGAGTGCGGCTCTCAAGCCGTGTTTGAGATATATTGCTGAAAGGATTGGGGAAGCCGACGATGCTGGCGCGTTGAGACTCTTTTTGCCAGTGATGAGGATGATTGAAGGAGTTTTGGGGAGGCTCTTCTTGGAAGGAGAGGGTAGTGATGGCGGTAGTGAGCAGGAAAATGATGCGCTGAGGAGTTCATGTATCAAGTTTTTAGAGATTGTGGTACTTTGTTTCTCGCATAAAGCTTTACCAGGCATGGCTGGGGGTCAGGTTGCCAGCAGGATGAAGAAGGATGCTAGTGTAAGTGACCTTACGTGACTCTGGATGTAGGCTATGCAACCTGGCGTTGTTTAAATGCTTTCAGATTTGTGGCCACGTATTGTTGAACTACTTGTCTTCATCACGCTCACGTTATCGTCTTCATGTTAGCAAGCAAACGACTTTTCTCTTGAAGACCTCCCGCCTGGCCATCCAATAATTACTCGAGAAAGTCTCGAAGAAATTGGGGAGTATGCATTTTCCACGTTGCGTGGTTTGGTGGTGTTAGGTGGACAAGCCAAAATTGACACCAATTTGCTTCTCGATGCGGCTGCATCGGTTTCATCGACAAATGATTTTATGGGCGGTGGTGAGAAAATCATCAATCAACGTTCGTTTCTAGTTGATTTGAGTTTGTATCATTTTTAACAAATATTGAATTATTGATTCAGGTTCTTCACCCTTTCAAAAAATATTGGCTATTATCAAAGTAAGTAATGAAGTATAGAAATAATTTTCACATGGAGGACGTGATGAGTTCTTATTAATGAATTTTCCATTGTCCTCCTTCGAAGCCTGCTGCACTTACCTTTCAAAAAATCGAGTCGGATGGGGAGAAAACATCTGAGGATAAGGATTCAATCGTATTGGATCGATCTCTAATAAAGCTGGACTTTTTCCTCTCCCAAAAAAGTTATTCCCTTTCCATCAATGCCATACAAATGTTGGCAACTAAGCGTCCCTTATTTTTCAAAGAAGCATCAACTTGTTTGGCCAGAAGAACAATGGATCCACCTGGAGGATTATCAGGAGATGCTGAGGGATTACTGTCGAAACCTGCGATTACAGGCATACGAACGCATTTACGATCTTCTTGCCTGACTTTGTTACGTCACATACTATCGGTCACCAGTGGTTGCTGGGAGATTTTGGTCAAGGCATTAAATGCATCGGGAATGGATGCACAAGCAGAGCGGGCTCTCCAAGCATCACGACAACAACTCAATTTGATGAAAGGTGGACGTGCAGCGAGGACTCGCGCTGCAATATTCTATGAATGGGATCAAAGCACAGATCTCTCTCGAGCTGAAAAGAGACAACGTGATACTGACGATGCAGAGGCGAGGGTGAGAGCAGCTAAGATTGCTCGTGGTCTTGGTGCAGGTGTTCAGCTTCCTAAAAGCATGAGTGATTCATGCGAACTTGTTCTACTTAACCTCAAACATATACCGCCCAAAAGGCCTCCTATTGCACCGTCGGCGCAAAGAAAGCGACCCATCACGTTGGATGTGCTTGTTGACGCAGTGATGACGAACGGAGGATCCCTAACTATTGACGAAAACCATTGGTACGATAGAGACGGTGGGGATGCGTGGACACTCGAAGAAGGAGAGCTAGACAATGACGGCAGACACGAGTTGATGTATCAATGTAAAACGATTGAGACTGAAACGTTTATCAAACAATCAAAGGTCGCTGCATCCAAGGCCTTCTCTCGTGTATTGTTATCGACTTCTAGCAATCGCTCTGAAGCTGCCACAAGCCTTGGGAGACAGCTTGCTGCGAGACTAGCTTGGATGTTGCAGGGTGTCGACCCATCCAGTGAGATTAAAGATGCCCATGCCTATGCACTGATGTCCATCGAATATGTATCGAAGGACAGCGATGTCTCCGTTCAATTCGCCAAAGAAAATCCACTTGTTTCTTCATGCATTGCACACGATGTAATTGCGCCCCAGCAGAAGAGCGAATTAGGAAGCAGTTCATCTACTGGGTCGTCAGTATTGTCAACGCGAGTTTTGAATGAGGCCTTCGTATGCAGTCTGAGCGGAGAAGATGATGATTTGTCCCACAAGAACAAATACACGCATTGCTTGGACTTGTACGTAGCGTCTGTCGTGAACGCTTGTGTCAATGCAAATGCCGTACCTAGTGATAACGAAAAGAAGCGAATTGCTAATTCTGCATCATCAGCGCTACCTCACCAACTACTTATATCACCATCAGTGACTCCGACTTCCTTGAATCTGGTGGGCTCATTATGTGACATAGAAGAAGTAAGCAAGAAAGCGGTCAAGACATCAAAACAATCTATTGCAGAATCCGCTGCTGCGCATGCTGCAAAAGCAGCTGCTGAGAAACGGGCCACAACTGCTTTGCTTGTCTTGCGTGACGTTGCGTTTCAGCAGGACCGTATGCGTAGTAGTGCAATCGGGTGTGCGGTGGCAATCGCAGCGGGTCGCTTACCAGCCAGCCTTCCAATTCAAGATAAAGCATTGAAGTTAGTCATGAATGTCATCTTTCAAAAAAATTCTGATTGCGCCAGTAAAGTCATTGAGTCTGCAACCAGAGAATTAGAGCTTGCTACTCAGATCTCGATAGAAAACCACGAGAAGATTTTGAAGGCTAATGAAGTTAATGCAACGAAAAGGGAAAGACAAGGCCCATCTAGCAAGATGCAGCTCGCCCCACAGAGTGAAGAAGAGAGAACAGTGCTGGAGAGTGTCAAGAAACCTGTTGTTCTCTTTATGGCTCTCTGCGTTCGTAGACCTGAAATCATCAAGGTAATTATGCAAATGACTTGCCGAGATGGTGCTGACGTTATGGCAAAAGCCGTCAAAGCAAACATGCCAAAGCTCGCCAAAGCTTCTTCAGCGAAACATGGTACGATTCGTCACTCCTGCAATGATGTTTTTGTTTTTGCCTTAGCAACTAACTTGTTTTATTCGTCTACCCTTTATTAGGGGCAGCGAGCATCGCACTGAAGGTTGCTGGTATGTCAAGTGAAAAAGAGACTCCTTTACTTCTCTCCTTTCTAGACAATCTTGCCCCTGCAAGTGAGAAAGTGCTACCCAGCCAAGACTTGATTGATGCCTGTCATGATATTCAACGCAACCGGTCGGTCGGAGGAACTAAAGATTCGCTTTACATCATTCCTGTCGTCTCGGGCATGAAACGAGTAGAACTACAAGAGGCACTTCCAGATTTTGTTCGAGACAGGGATGAAACCTTCAAAGCATCGCTCCGACGGATGTCCGAGAGGTTATCGCGGTACGCCCTGATTTTTCGTGACGAACCAGACCCCAAAGAGCCAACTCTTCGCGGAATGTCAAGTTGTGAACAAATTGTAAACTTGCATCGCCTTGACTTTAACGCTGTTGGCTTGCCTCAAAAGCGATACCTGGATGCCATTCGATTGTGTCTTGAAGATGACGAGGTTTTCAACGACCGTGTTATTCAAGCAGCTCTTGATTATATTTCTGGAAAATTTCTGGAAGGTGAAACTTTGCCGCTTGCTTACATGCGGACGATCATTCTTACATGTTCGAAACATGAGAGCTTGCATTCTTGGATATGTCATGTACTGTTACCTCGTCTTGTCGAAGGAAAGGTGTATTCGGACAAGAGACAGTGGGAAGGTTGGATGAGATGTGCAAAGATGCTAGAAAACACTGGAGACCACGGTGTCAGCACCGTGGAAGCCATTGCACGCCTACATCCAGATCAATTAAAAATGTATCGAACAAGGTATCCAAGATAAAAAGCTTGACTTCATCCTGTCAACGCAGGATTGACACCTAGAAATTCATAGACCGTAAAACCTAAACTGTTGCTGATGCTCTATCATCTAAACAACTAAAATATTCAAAGAAATAATAAACCAAGGTTTAGAACCCGAATGACAAACAGTCGAAGAACAGATCTCATTCACTAGCTTAACATGACCGTCGGTTGGTTCTCCGTGGGCACACCCTTATCCTTTTATAAGAATGACTTTTTATCACAATGAGGATGTAAATAACTACTATCGTGCCAGGGCAAGAAACTAACGAATAACTCAGGATGACATCAATCTTTCAATCAGTTCACCCTTTTTCCCGCTGACTTTCAATCCTCGACTGCGTAGAATATCTTTCAACTCGGCTATAGTCATTTGCGAATAATCCACTTCCATGTTATCCTCTCCCTCCTCCTCTTTAACATTCGATTTCACAACTAACTCTTCATCCCAAGAAGATCGGGTGGTTTGTTTCTCATTTCTTCTCAACCTCATCTCCTCTTCGTATTTGCGAACTGCTTCCCGTGCTGCTTTCCCTAGCAACTCTTCCTCATCTTGAGTCAAGTCATCTAATTCGACTTTCAAAAAGTCATCCACATCATTCATATTTATGTCTCCTTCTCCTTCAAAGTCTTCGATACCAGCAAGTTGATTAGCAAGACGGACGGATGCTTCCCAGTCTTCATCATCGATGACGTCGTCGTCATCGTCATCCATCAAATCCTGTCGTTCTGCCAAAATAACAGCTTCCCTGGCGGCAGCTGCTTGTTCCTCTATCAAGCGTGCTTCTTCTTCTCTAATGATCCGTTCCGCTTCACGTCGTGCTGCTTCTTCTGCTAGTCTCTCTTCTTCTTCGATTCGAGCTTCTTCTTCTTCCTCCAATCTCTTTGCCTCTGCAGCCTCCAGTCTTTTTTTTTCTTCCAATTCCGCAGCAGCTGCTTTGACCTGCTCCTCCAAAAGGAGACGTTGCTTTTCTTGTGCGATTCGCTCCGCTTCGCGCTTTGCGGCTAAAGCTTCTTCTTCAGCTTTGGCTGCTTCGATGCGCTGTTGTTCTTCTACCGCCTTCTGGGCTGCCTGTTTCTCTTCAGCTTCCAGCCTCTCGGCCTCCAATCTCTTTGCCTCCTCGGCCTCCAGTCTTTCGGCTTCCAATCTCTCTGCTTCCATTTTTGACGCAGCTTGCCGCTCTTTGTGCTTTTGGGCAACCATCGCAGAGGTAGTCTTCAGATAGTTGGACCTGAAAGTGTAATAGCCATCGGACTTATCCGAATTTTCGTAAGCCAATTTCGCAGCAGCATAATAATCCACTGGATTTTTCATAAATCGTTTCGCCTCGGCAGTTCGTTTCTCTTCTTCCAGACGAGCTAGAAGCCGTTCGTTCGCCAGTCTGTTTTGTTCCTCCAGCCATAGCCTTTCCTCCTTAAGTACAAGTAAATTGTCAAACGCAGACAAGTGTAGTTTAGACAAATAAAAGGCGGAATGGTAGAGATTGGATATAAATCGAAAATCCCACCTCTAGACGCTTGTTCTCCATCTCTTCCTGATCGGCACGCCTCTTTTCCTCCTGAGCAATCCTTATAGCCTCGATTTTGGCCCGTTCCACATTATCAATCATCTCACTCGCCTCCACCAAAGCCCTCTTCCGCTTTTCCGCCGCCTTCTCCAACTCCTCCTCCGCCCTCTTGACCTCCCGAACGGCCCTATCCGCCTTCTCCAAAACGCTCTTGACGGTCGAATTCTCAAAAGCGTTGACTCTGCTCAGCGTCTCCATGGCCTTGGATGCCTTCTCCACCTTCCATCCCGCCTCGAACTCCTCGTACATCTCGAACGCCGAATCGGCGAGGAGCATGGTGTACCTCCCGACTTCTCGGAGCGCGTCCCCGCTCTTTCCTGTTGTGATGCTGACGTAGGCGGCGATGATTCCGATGGAAAACGCCGCGACGGCGGTTTGTAAAATGGGTATGGAGAGACCGAAGAGCAAGGTGGCCGCGAGGAAGGTGACGAAGGATCCGTTGATGGCGGCGCCGAGAATGTATTTTGCGGGTACTTCCTTCTTGATTTGTGGATTGAGGATGGGCTGGATGATATCGGCGGTGAGTTGAGATGCCAGGAGGGAAAGCGGCGTTTCTTCCTCTTGAGTCGAGGAAGGGGATGACTTGGACGCAAGCTCTTTGGATAGACGCAATTGCTCGGCCAAGCGCGCTCTTTGGAACGATTCGTGCGAGATGGAAGGGTTCTTTTTGACGGACCATTCTTTTTCTTTGCCCTCGTCCATGAAGAAAGTGTCAGTCTCTTCTTCCGACTTGTCGAGAATGGCGTGGAACGGGGTGGGACGACGTCTGTGGATGGGACGGACGAGACGAGACCATTGCACTGGAAGATAATCTGACAGTTTCGAAGATGTTGGCGGGAAGGAATGAGAGTTAATGCCGCCTCGGCGGATGCTCGGTGGATGAAACGAGAGTGATGTTGATTGGGGGAGGGCGGCTATGGCAGCGATCGTGATCGCTTGGGCGTGGGCTTTCGTCATATTGTTACATGCCACGCAATACAATGAAAGACCGACTTGACGTTGGGACGCGTTAACGTTGACGTGACGGCAGGCGCTATTTCAATGCAGCAGTTGCGTCGATGTGAATGCGGTCATTGATTGATTGTGAGACAGTGTGTCTTCGCTGGGGCGTGCATCAAGCGTCGTCTGCACCATCTGCATGATTTTCTCTCAGCCCTATAATATCTACCATACACCTTAGTCCCATCAACACATAAGACACAAAAAGGCTTGGGACAAACCACAAAACGTGATGTGTGCAAGTGCGGGAGCCCACTTGGATTTAGCACACATAACATGCGCCGCCAGTTTCAATACTTACAAAAGGTATCATTTACAAGGTAACAACGTTGTGAATAACGACATTTCTGAAACTTCGCCTCCTAAAATCTTGTGTATTGAGGTTGGAAACAGAAAGATACGCTGGGGGCCACAAAAAGCGTCAAACACAAATCGTATGGTACCATATGTGGTATGGTACGTGTTTTGACAGACCTTCACTTCCAGGCATCACCATCAAACTCACAATAACATCGTCACATCTCTATATATATCTGTGACGAGACATCCCGTAGCGTTGGCATTAACAACATGTGTGTATGGTATGGCACAAAACCATACCGAATCACCGGCGCATCACTTTTCACCTCCAACGTGACACCCATCGCCGGACATCAGACCAACAGCATCCTTTAATCCACATCGATAATCACACTTCAAAAACAAAAGTGGTGTTCTACCTTCGTGGAGTTACCATGGTCTCATTAATAAAGTTTTTCACGGCATTGCTTCCATTGGCAGCTCTTCCCTCGACAGAAGCATTCTCGCCATCAACACAATCCCATGCAACTTCCACCACTTCCTCCCGTTCACAGCACATCAACACCGGCACAAGACGAGCGGCATCCAAATCCTCTCAGCGGAATTCATCGTCACAGTCCAACGAAGCAGCGTTCACCGGCTTTGCCAACGTAGGCTTCCTCATCCTCGCGGGCGGTACGGGCTCGCGAATGAAAGCCAACATGCCCAAACAATTCCTACAATTACGCTCGGCACCAGTTCTACACTACTCGCTCGACCTATTCCTCGAAAAGCTACCATCCTATTGTACACAACACAACTTGTCACCTCCGGCCCACGTAGTATTGGTACTGGACCCCAAATACCAGCCCGAATATCAACCCATCCTAGACAAATACAAACACAAATTAGCCTTCGCCAATCCAGGAGCCGAACGACAAGGATCCGTAGAAAACGGATTGAACAAACTCGTACAACTCGCGGGACCCTCCTGCGAATTCATCGCCGTGCACGACAGCGCACGTCCTCTCGTCACCATACCAGAAATACTCGCCGTCGTATCCGACGCCCTCGCGCACGGAGCGGCCGTGCTCGGCGTTCCCTGCAAGGCCACCATCAAGGAAAGCGAGGACGGAGTCTTTGTTAGAAGGACTATTCCGCGTTCGCGGTTGTGGGAGGTGCATACGCCGCAAGTCGTCAAGATTGAAGCGTTGTTGCGGGGGTTCGAGAAGGTGGCGCGGGAGAGTCTGGAGGTTACCGATGATGTGTCGATTATTGAGGCTTTGGGGGAGCCTGTCAAGTTGACGAGGGGAGAATACACCAATCTCAAGATTACGACGCCGGAGGATATGGATGTGGCGGAGGCAATTTTAGTGGAGAGGGGACAAGGAGATATTCGATTGCTGTAAACGAGTCAGTGCATGGCGTAATGTTCCTGGACTCTGACACCGGGGTTTCAATCATTATCAATCACAAACAGTTGTATTGATGATCTCGCCGAAAGACTTGGAAACAACTCAATTGGGGCTAATACAACAAAAAGTAAAGAAAACATTTGTCAGCAATACTTTTTATTTTGATCTTGCTTAACAACTTAAACCAAACTCATCTGGGTTAGGACACAGAAAAGTAGGGAAATCAGGTGAAACAAACAATGATTCACTGTTAGATAACAGACAATTTAGAAGCAACTCTCTTATTTTGATCATGCTTAAAGCCTTGGAACAACCTCAACTTGAGCAATTGGTCAGAAAAGCAAACAGGAGAAAAAACAATTATTCTTTGTTGGATGGCTGACAAATTGCTAGCAATACTTCAAAAAAATTATCTTGATCTTGCTTACAGCCTTGGACCAATCTCAACTTTGGCTATTACACAGAAAAGTAAAGAAACCAGGGGAAAAAACAATGATTCACTGTTAGATAACAGACCAATTACAAGCATCACTTTTATTTTGATCATGCTTAAAGCCTTGGAAAAACCTCAACTTGAGCAATTGCTCAGAAAAGCAAACAGGAGAAAAAACAATTATTCTTTGTTGGATGGCTGACAAAT
>JALLPD010002517.1:0-10080 GCA_036940065.1 Cyclotella cf. meneghiniana
TTCCCAGGCCAGATTGCCTGTTTCAGGCCAGTGTGATTCATGGTCTATGTCACAGCCAATATTGCTTCCGTGACTATCCCCTCAGCCAGTGGCAATGTCACCAATTCCACATTTGCTTCTACTTCTTTCTCCATGCCATCTGTTCTGATAACTGCTGCAGCATTGCCTCCCACATAGTGTTTGTCTCTATGTTTTTGATGACTCTCAAATACATATTGCCAATGACTTCATTACCTCCCATGGAAGTGTCATTTATCGATGCATCAATGGCAATGGACAATGCATTCATGCCAGATATGAGATTTGAGCCATGGTCATTGCTTGGAACAAAGCCTGGAAAGATTTGGAGCATCCACTGGTGCATTCTTCATCACCATACCTTCAGCCTCAAAAGTTTCTCTCCATTTTTGACAAGTTTGTTCATGTGTATGCCACTGGTAATATTGCTTCATAGGCAATGTCATTAAGCAGTGCATCAGTAGCAATGGCCAGTGAACCCAAGACTGTTATGGGGCATGGTCCCCACTTGGAGAGTGATAATGTAAAGTTTTTAGGCATGCAAATGTAAAGTTTTTAGGCATGCAATGTAGCTCATTGTCTTGGGGACAGAAATGGGGAGTAAATGTAAATGTAGAAAAGGTTTTTACAATGAAAAGATATTAAACTCTAGGTATTTATTCCATGAAATTATTCATTTATTTAGAGTCTGAATTACTAATACAAAAATTAGAAAATTTGTTAGGGATTAATTGCAAATGTAGAAAAGGTCTTTACAATGAAAAGATAGCAAATTCGTGGTGTTTCTTTCGTGAAAATATTCATTTATTTAGAGTCTGAATTTCTAGTACAAAAATACGCAACTTTGTTAGCACTGGTTGGGTGGTTGAAGGATGTTATTTTGCTTGTCATAACGCACTGCAGCATGCTGGTATGATATTGAAGACACTCAGTGTTCATTTTGTTGCAATCTCTATTTTTTGGTCATTCCTTTTTTTAATGCTTAATTCTGAATATTTTCATTTGTATTATCCAAAGCTGAGACAATGCATTACAGTTCAAATGATTGATTAAAATGTCACTTGAAATAATCCTTCGAAATGGTCAATTGATGAAGTATCCATTGAAATATTCAAGCTGCAATGGTGATCTTTTTTGGCAATTCATAATTGCGATGCTTGATGCTTTTGATCTTGTTTTCATCCTAAGTTGAGATGAGGCATCACACTTCAAATGGTCAATTGAAATAATCAATGGATGTGGCTCATCGATGAAATGTTTATCAAAATATTAGAGTCCAACTTACAGATCAAAGACCTGTACATCTCATATGCGACTTCCCGAGGAAGTGCTTCAAACCTCTACTCAACAGGTGAGCTAGATGCTTAAAATTTGGTGAGCCTTCCTCTGTGAGTTTGTTTTAGAGTCAAACTGGTACAAATATTATGCTTACTAAAAATAAATTCAAAGCAGAAGGAGCTAAAAATGACAACAACTAAGTTCTGTCCTTGGCAAGTCTCAAAATGTTGTCAAGGGCTCGATACATCCAGCAACCTGCAAATGCACAGAGACCAACCTTTCCTCCCCATCCTCCATTGCAGTATCCGTTATGTATCGTTATTGCATGAATGAGACCAGCGAATGCCGCAGCTGCAGCAAACGACGTAACGAGTGATGTTGCTGTTTGCGGTTTCCGTGTTCTTGCATTACGGGGCGCATTTCCATCAATCAAACGAGATGGAAGACTCATCCCAACGAAAGACCCACCATACAACGCCAACAACGAGGTATGGTCTCTAATAAATAGTGATCCTAAAAGACCAACGACCGAACTCGCCGTGACTGGATCCGCGGCAGCTCCCGAAGTCTCACTCGATGATTCTCTCAAAAGAATGGTCGCTACAGCTCCCACCACATGAAAAAGAACCATGGAAACAAGAATGTTCGACGGCCCGACACCGGCCTTCCAGATTCCCCGACGAATCTTCCTTCCCACAGTAGCAACACGTCGATACTTGGCCATGATAGTAGTGGCAAGGAATGCCGTGGCGCCCACTCTTCCACCAATGCCCGGATACAGATTGGTCCTGCGTATGAGTATTTCGTAACACAGGGACGTGACCGCTCCCAGTGCCGAAGCGACGTATGGATTCGGTGCCAGATGAGCAGCGGACATGCCGGCCAAGGATCCGCACAGCGCCGCTTGACCCAATCTCCGATCGATACATGTGGATATTAGGAATGTGATTGCGGAGGATGCCAGTACGGGAGAGAAGCCATTGCATAAATGCAAATGTCTCGTGGAGAGTGTGGCAAGTACAGTTATGGAAACCGTTGTCAAGAGTAACGGGAATTCCGGGCTATCACCGGGTGGATCTTTTCTCAATGTCCACTTGATTCGATGCAACAGCATGCCACGACCATAGTTGCTGGCCGTGAGGTCTCTTTTGCGATGCTCCAATTCTGTCAAAATGGCCGACGATTGCGAGGGATTCGTGTGATACGAAGGCTTCTGCGATACTAGTCCTCCCAAGGGTCGCATATTCGGAAGTTGCGTGGATTCGTATGCATCTTGTCCTACAGTGTTCTGCCAGGCCGCATTTCTCTGATTGTTGTTGATGGATGATCGAGATAAAGCTGCGTAGATAGGCTGTTGTGGAGCACCTACCCCGGAGGCAACATCCGAGGAGCGTTTAAAGTCGTCTGTGCTGGATGTTTGAAATGGTGCCTTGAAGATTTTTGTTTGTGGGGAATGTGTCGGTTGCGGTATATCTCTATTATTGTCTGGCATGCCGTAGGGTCTTTTAAAGTCATCGGTAGTTGATATTTGAAATGCATGGCGGTGGGTTGCGTCTTCGTATGGTTGTGTCATCGAAGAGCGTTGTAACTGCTTCCCATGCGTGTCCTGTGCATTAATTTCCGGCATCCCTTGTTCAATATTTCTGGTATTGGCACCAAACCATTGTGGCACCCCACCGTGAGGAGTGATATCCCTGGTGGACTGCGGCNACGTGTGCTCTTCCGATCTTCCCTGGTGGACTGCGGCAAATGCGGTGACTGTTGAGTGTGCATCCTCGCCACAATATCTGGCTGCTCCTCGAAGGGCAACTTGAATTGATCCGTGGATTTTGTGTTGTAGAGATGTGCGAATGTATTTCCTCCGTCGTTCCAAGCGTTGCGATCAAGTCGGCGTCCTCCGATGTGGTCGCCAATTCCTGGGGCGGGCGTTTTGTTCCTGTGTTGGCCGCCTCTGCCTTTGCCTTTGCCGTTGCCGTTGAGTTGCTCCAGTGCCTCTCTTTCTGCCCAGTATTCTGCATTTTCCAGCCATGCCGGTTTGCTGTTGTTGTTGTTGTTGTTACTGCTGTTGGCGTTGGAATTGTTGTCGTTATTGTTGTTGCTGTTTCCGGGGAGACGTCGATGACTGGATAGCGACGAGATGGACGAGGGGCGACGGAGCTTGCGGCTGGCTGGTGCAAATGAATGACTAGTTGTCAGGAGAGTGGCGACAATGAAAAAGCGCCTGGTTTGTGTCATGCTGTGGTCGTCGAAATCAGCCGGGAAATGTTGCGTGGGGTGTGAGGAAGCTTGCTGTTATGGGGCCCCTTGTGCTGATTGTAAAAATACCATAATTTCCGATTGGTGCCATCCATCATACTGTATCCGCTATCATCATCATCTGTCATCATCTGCCATACATACAATACATACAACACCAAATGATTGCCTACATGGTATCCTACGCTTTTGACAAAAAAAGATCTCGCGCCAACTGTTCCGTTGCTTTGAGCCAGGAATGGTACAATATTGTATGGTACAATACCATGTCAAAGAATAATATGGTATGATAATATTATATATGATATAATCAACAATAACAAAAATGTATTGTGATTGTCTCTATTGTACCATATTATGGGACAATACAGTACAATGCCATACCATTCCATACATGCGGTGTCTCTATCTACTAGGTAGTCATTGTAGACTACGATACCGCAAGAAGATACAATTCCATGCCTCTGGTACACCAGAACCACCAGCCAGCCTATTGTACCAGCAGCCTACCTATGGTACCCCCAACACTGACTCATCAGCCCCTTCTCAAACATCATTCGTTCCACGACAACCATGACAAGAGCATAATACTACTCTCGTCGATTCCAGTGGATTTTTCATGAATCAAACCGTGTGGGAATAGCGCCAGACGCCAGCGCCGAGTGGCATTGTCAAGTGTGATTGAAAGGTAATTGTTCTTACGCACAAACAAACTGCTGGCAAAGATCGTTCGATTCGTTCGTGGGATGGCAGTGCCTTCGCTTGTGCCGCCTCCTGTCGGCTCACGTCTTCCCCTTTTTGGAATTCATTACACCCATTAGGAATAGAGGTGACAATACACAATGAACCCTACAGATTCATCAGCATTCGACGATCACGAAATTCAATACAGACTCACCGAGCGGCAACTATTGGAAATAGAAGCAGACATCAAGGCGACGCAACCGCTCACTTCTCGGCCACTTCCAATTGCAGCATTGATACACCAATATTCAACCGACTCGTCAACAACAACGACAACAGCAACAACGCAAACACCACAACGAATTTCCGAGGAATCGCAAGACTTCGGATTTAGAGCGTCCTCCGAACTGTTGACCAACAAGTACACTCATCTACGACGAATTCGCGGCGATGGAAATTGTTATTATCGTGCCTTTCTTTATTCGATCTGCGAGGGGCTGTTGAAGCGAAGATTTCATGTCACAACTGAAAATGGAACCCTGCATCATAAAGAATACAACAGAATACGAACATTTGTGAACAACTCGCTGTCGTGGGTCTGTTCGCTGGGATACGACCAAACTACCATTGAAATGTTTTACGACGAGCTGGTAGACTTGCTAGATTTCATTGACAAACTGCCTCTGTCTCCATTGACATCTGACAATCACGACACCACGACAGTACGACAAAATGCTCTCGACGCACTGCACGACAAACTCAACGAGGAAAACTCCACTTCCGACTATTGCACGTGGTATCTCCGCGTACTCACCGCCGCCCAAATGAAATCTGATCCCGATCGATACTTACCCTTCTTGCTAGCCGACGATGCCGGCACTATCACGGACATTCCCACCTTTTGTTCAAGGGAGGTGGAACCGATGAATAGAGAGTGCGGTATGGTGCAAGTTGCGGCTTTGGCGGAATGTTTTGGGGTTAAAGTCGTTATTGAGTATATGGATGGGACTGTCGTCACAGAACAAGAAGACGACGGTAGTTTCACTAGAAAAGTGCCCTGTCATGAGTTTGGAGAGACACACCACCAAGAGGAAAGGATGAGTGTGGCGCTGCTTTATCGACCCGGGCATTATGATATCTTGTATTAAGGAGATCAATCGTACGTTAGATTATATTTACCCCCGTGGTTGACGCGGTTATAATGTAGAGTAGAGCTCTGTGGAGAAGATGGACTGTTCATCAATAAGATTACATATCAGCTCGAAATGCAACAAATACTTCGCAAATCCATTTGTTGAGTCTTTCAGCTCATACCATCTCGCAGCAGTTTGAAGAGCTTGTCGCAGTAACAAACAGTGTGAAGAAGAAGAATCCAGGGTACAAGGCCAAGACATCTGTGGGAACAAGTTAAATGCAGAATAGACTATAACTTGAACAAGCAATGGATTATAACCATCAAACATCCCTTGACTACTAGTGATAGATCCATCACCAAACCTCTCTTAATACAGATGTTGTTCGGTTGCTTCTTTCATTTCAGTAGATCCCTTGAAATCATGCAAGGCTCCCCAACTTGTGTGAACCATTTCAAGCTTAGAACTATACAAGCTAACCTGCATATACATTGTCAAGAAGTAGTCTCAAACATTCAAAAGTAGGTGATGAAGGTACTAGCCAAAACACTGCAGCAAAGCATCTTTTGTGCACACGCAGAAAGTTTTTTCCAAAAGCTGTTGCAGTTAGCCAAATTACTGATGATGATTTCCACCATGCTTCATTTGAGGCAAAACCAGTCAGTCATGACACTACACTCGGCTCTCTCATGATCATAATTGAAGTGCACCCTCTTGCGAAGAACTCTTCTACATAATTCCCACTTTGACAACATCTTCCAAGCAACAAAGCACGATCATAAACATAAATTGTATTCATAATCAACTCATAAATCACATCATCTGGGATTGGCTCTCAATGAATCAAATTGACCAGAACAGATAAAGTGACCAATATCTGGATGACAGACACCATTCCCAGATAAAGTTAGGTGCAGTCAAACGCTACAAGTCACATAATTTTGTACAGCAATGAAGTATAAATCTGATTTCACAATTGTTATGGATTGTATTTTTTGGATCAATACAGAGTTTACCTCACCATAAACTCCAAAACAAAATGGCCCCGTGATCATTTGCAGACATAACATGAACAGGTTAGAGCATTTTGATTATAACACTGCCACAGACACAACAAAGAAGAGGGTAAATATCCAAATCAGGTTTATAGTGTGGGTTAAAAAATAAACCTCACAACAAACATGCCTGTTGGTGGCAAATATCCTAAAGCCACACAAGTGGATAAGTTAAAAATGGCATATCTTGTTCAAATTTGTGTTTTTCACCAAATGAACTCACCCCAATGAATCTAAACCCTGCATCATTAGATTCCCCCTCTCAACAGCAACAGGGTGGTGTGTCACTCTTTGCAACTCCATACAGTTGCTGAGAAACCTCTGATGTTGTTGGCAGTCACCACTCATCTCACCCATATCATAGAGGGGTGGACAGCATGGATGAAAAACAGAGTTGGGAGCGCAGGATGGGTATCATACAGTTATCTTGAAGTAAATTTGGGCAAGATGTTATGATGCCAACAATTTCACCATGTTAAAAATGATAGCTTTGGATGGATTATAAGTAAAATTTAAGCTTATTTTTTGACCTTTATGGTTACTTAACATTCTGTTCATACAATAAGGGTCTAAAGACTGTAAATCAGGTGGTCTATAGATGGTTGACCATCTTTGGTCAAAGTCAATGACATTTTAAAGTCTGCCTCATTTTCTTGATTCACTCAAACTGCAAGAAAATAGCAAGGACATTTTTCATACCAAAACTATTTTACAGGGAGGACAGTCTTTGGGCTGTGATGTGGGGTCTACAGATGGTGGTTCACAAATAGCTACTAATAAATGTTACAAAACAATGCCAGTCAAGATATATCAAAGCCAGAAAGTTGCATCACTCAGTGAGTTACAAGAGCTGATGTATGAACAAATTAATTGATTGAAGATAACGGAAGGAAGACATCACATAAAGAAAAACCACTTGAATGGCTGCCTGCTGGAAAAATGAGATAGGATTGCTGACATGAAATGTCCTTACTTTCAGATAGATACTAGAATATGAAATATTGCGCTTCTTACTTGAATGAGGCAACATCTCATTACCATGTCAAAGTCAGCTTCTTGTCAAGAGGATTCTTTGAGGAAACTAAAAAAGTGTTTATAGTCATAAGAATTCTTTGAGTAAATTAGAAAAGATGCTTGGCACACAACATCTGTTGTGTGTGGCAAAAAAGATGACTGTTATTCAAACAGCGCAAATTCCACTCAAAGTCAGTGTTTGTAAGAAAAAGACTGACTTGTAATCACAAGTTCTACTACTTTCAGTGCCAGAATTCAAAAATAGTTTTCGTCATAAGTGGCCGCTTGAGACATGTAAATGATATCACAAAGTTAGTCAACTATTGAGAATCGTCCTCTATACAGCATATGTTTTCATCAATTCACTAAATAACTGCGCTAAGCTCGTTATTAATCACAGAGATCCCTCATCTAACCAAGCCACTAATTCCTCAACCACTCGCTCGAGTTGCTCATACCCCAACCGCTCTCTGACAACATTCCCCTTACCAGCAGTCACATCTTCTTTCTCCTTCCCATCAGTTGTCGATTCACCCCCTCCCAAAATGCCTCCAAGCGCATCTTCCAAGGCAGTCCCCCACTCTTCACCACCAGCTGGGCCAAGCAGTGGAGTCAGGTGATTCCCATCAAGAACCTTCCTTTTCAAATCGATTGTAATCATAGGTCTTTTCATTTTCATGACACTTTCTGCTTCTTTCAGATACCCTTCGAGTTGTTCCGAATCATCCAAGTTGTCTTTGTCGAATTGAAGCAGGAGAGTTCTCCTACATCGATAGGCTCTCCTGGCCGCGCAAGACATGGCATCAGGAGTTGGCACAAAATCTCGTGCGCCGGCTTCCACTTCATCAATTAGCTTGGGTATTTGTTGAGTGATATCAAGTGAAGACAAAAGGAGAGGGGTCACACCTGCATTGGTCAATGCATCGAATGCTGGTTCCGCAAGGAAACTTGCAAGTGCTTGGCGAAGGGGTGCGGGGATTGATACTAGGGAAGGAGACAGAAATGACCCCATGCCTGGTATTGGGACTGGGATTGATTGAACAAGCCGAAATAGTGATTCGTCCGATGGCACTTTGCCTGGCGTCCAGATCAACATACAAAATAAAAAGTCAGAAATTGAACATCATAACAACTGCTCCTCTTATAAACTTGAACTTCTTGAATGTGCGATGAAAAAACGCACCATTGTACTTCTCCCTAGCCACTTTGATCAAACTTTTCATCAACTCCGACCCATTCCTTTCCTTATCCGAAAACAAAGGGACAACAACTTCCTCGAACAAGGGCACGGCCTCGGCCACACCCCTATTATTATAACTTATCAATGCATTGGCCGCTCGCGGCGTGTCGGGGAATAAACTCGTTATGAGCATGTGAAGGAGGGCTCCACACGAATGTCCCACGCCCACGACCGGGACGGGACCGTACTGTTTGGCAAGTGAGGGTGCGACTTTCATTCATTGGTCCAATCATAAGAAGTATGGCAAAAGAAAAGATAGATGAGTTAGAATCAAGACGTGTATTCTCAATCTGAAAACGATGCCCAAGCATGCCTACCCCAAAAAGACTCACCCCTCTCGAACTTATCAATGATTTCATCACATGTTCTCAAATGATCAAAACTCAACTGATATGGCGTGGCCACGATCAAATAACCCCTCCTCGCTAGTCGTTCCAACAAATATCTGTACGTCAGTTGAGGAGCCGCACCAAGCAGCGCCCCTCCCAGGAAATGTAGAAGGGCTCTTGGTTGCTGTTGTTGCTGAGCATTGTCATTTTCTGAGGAGGACGGAGGGCGCAAAATGTAGTTCCCGTCAATGTATTCCCATCTTCCTACCGATAGCGCAGAAACATCGATGTCGACATCGGTGCCATCATCGGTGAGTTTCTGTTTCGATTGTTTGTTTGACTCATTTTCATCCATTTCTTCCTCGATTCGTTTTTCATTCTCCATCCACGTAGATGCAAACGACGAGTCCGCTGATCCCGCTGCGGTTGTAGATCCAAGTCGAAACGATGATTGTGCTTTCAAGATACCTTTGGAACAAATAAAATTGCGGCGTATATTCCTAGTTGCACTCCAATTATTTGTCAATATGGTCAATGTCGTCCCTGTGCCACAAGCCGGGTAAGCCATAGGCACGGGATGCGCCAACTGAAAAGACTGAACGTGAAAGTGATTCGGACCGAAGCAAGAATACAAGAGGAGCAGTCTCGAAGCATTGCTCACAGCAACGGCAAATAAAGAGAAGAAGCGACGTTGCATCCGTGACGAGAATGAGTGCCGTGACGACATCATGATTGTTTTCAACAGATGAACCTGGTTCAAAATGCGCGATCGAAAGGAAGAGTCAGATCGTCACTATGTCGCGTTGAATGAAGTCCAAGACGACGACAATTATTCAATAGGCCCCTGTCTAGCCAACGCAATCCACAATACAAACAGCCAACTGCAGCTAACGATAATCATAACTGCCAGGCGTCGTTCATTTTGACTTACGTTGGCATACGCCAAATTTGTAGCGAAGTAACTACAACATGAGATATATATGTTGTATCAACGCCCTGAGGGATGCCTACAATATAATATATCCCCATCCTTTTCTTACGGTGCAATAATTGCACCATAACTAGCTTTCTCC
>JALLPD010002518.1:0-10064 GCA_036940065.1 Cyclotella cf. meneghiniana
ACAGTTTCATGATGAGGATGGGGCTCAGCAAGGCTTTGATGGTCCGGTGAATGGTCCCTGTGAGTCTATACCATTTTTATGAAGTTGTTTTCATGATATTAATTGCAAAGGCTGTGCCAAGATCAGATTTGTGTTACGGACTGTGCCATGACTTGCTCCCATGTAAATGGGGCTGATCTGCACTTAATGGATTGTTTGTGCACTCATTCTCCCTTGAAGCCAACTTGAATCTTGAGTCCTGTGCCGACCCTATGCCAGTGCAGTGATCGCACAATACTCTTACCATCACCATGCAAACAAATGGGGAGAATGTCATCTGGAAAGGCAAAAACACTTGAGGGACGAGAACTTCAAGTGGGAGATTGCAGTCATTAATATGTGATGCACACCTCTTAGGGGTCAGGAGTATACTGTTTGGCCTGTAAAGGCTACAGAATGCTTTGTAGGGACATTTTAGGCCCTAGAAGTATTTTTTAGTACTGCCTACATGAGGTGTGTACTAATGTACTCCAATTTGTGACTGCATCTGCATGTGATCAAGGGTATGACTAAATTAAGTCTATTATTGTTTTTAGGTCAAAAAATAGTCTATGCACAAATTACGCAGTGGAAAAGAACTCTAGGCATTAATTTTAATTGCCTCACTACTTAGTGAAGGTAAGGAGTACCACTTCTAAGTTTATGTGACACTCGTGGATGTTAAACGTCACAAGTAGACTTTTTTAGCATGTGCACTATGCACAACATGCAAACTCTGCTACATTGAGTGGAGTATACTCACGTCAACTGGGACTAGTCCTCAGTGATGTGCCAGGGAAATTTTTTATGGTTTAAGAACATGTGTCTGCCTGTTTGTAAAACACACTTCAACTGGCTGAGTGCACAAATCATTGTGCAGTTATAGCTATCATTACACTTGGAGTTAAGCAGTACAATGTTTTGCAATGCATAACTTACCAAGGGTAATGGATGGCTTTGAGAAACACATGGAAAAGTTGATGGACCAACCAACCATGGACTGGCAGACCAACAACAGATGGACAATGAATGGTAGGACAACAGACAGACAATCTGATAAAGGTCTCAAGACTATCAATAGATAGTGACCTTAGCCTTTAGATAATTTAATATTATGTAGAAATGGCATAGAAGCATGCCGTGAAACAATTTTTTTATGAGTTAAATTGTTTTTTCTAAAACAGAACAATGAAGCAAATATAAAAAAACTGTGCAGAATTCTAAACAGTCTTAGTACATTTGTACTAATGACACAATGAGATGCTTGTGTAGGTTCTACATGCATCTGGTATGGCTCTTATGATGACTTAGACCTTTTTGTCCCAAGTAGTATTTTGGGTAATGAAACAATTCTTGCTAATTTGGGAGAACTTGATCATTGGAGAATATCTAGCATCTCCTGAAAATTTATAGGTATCATAAAGTTTATCTTAGAATACGGCTGTAGAGTAGATAATTGGCCTATGTCATGGGCACAAAACACATTTGGCATGAAATCAAGCCCTGTTGCTTTCAAGTGGTCTAAACATCCTCTACCATATTTGCACCTTAACTTTCATTTTGAGCTGTTCCCATATTTTCCATATTTAGTCCATCTTGTGCCATGCTAATCAGCTTCTGATTGAGATGACTGTATTATATTGTTCATCACTAGTCATCTCATCAAGTTCCCTTAGTGCTCTCACTACCATTGCATCCTTTTCTCCTGTTCTGGGCCTCTTTTTTACCCCTTCTGTCATGCTGTCCTGACAGTGTCATGGTCGTCTGGGATATGACATCAGGTTTTGAGCACAAACCGTCAAATACCCACAAAAGTGGCCAAACAGTGGCAAATGGTCTTCAATGTGAATGTGCACAAAAGTTGACTTTCAATATCCCCAAGCTTTTGGAAATCATTCTGACTATTCTAGCAAAAGTCATCCAAGGGAGTCATCATAAAGCAGTAAGCTCCATTTATGTTTTCATGCCTAACTCTGCCCGATTTCTACCACATGCAGCAAACTGAGTATGCAGCAAGGCTGTGTTGATCAGGCAACAACAGCTTACACATGCAAGCAGCCCTTACCTTCTCTTGCATGCATTCCATGTGGAATCCACAATTCACTTGACATGTGCAATGGGCGGACAAAAGGAAGGAATGTCTATCACACATACACAAGGGTCTGAATGACAATGCAAAGTGGGACCAAACATGCCCTCAGATTTTGCAGTGCAAGCAAAACTACTTTAGTTAGTTCATCGTTTACATGAAGTACTATTACTTGCCAACAGTTCTTTATAAAGTCTATTGACAGTAATGTCTGCCATCTGATTTGATGTTTGTGTCTGTTTAGTCTCTTATGAAATCCACACACCATATCTCACCACATGTAAAATGCCTGGCTGCATTTTCATGATCTCCAGGTCCATAATATTCCATGACATCCGCTTCTACAATGGGTTTATTACACTGCATCATCAATCTTTTGCCAGCTGTCTGGGTCTAGCTTTTGAGGTATTTTCTGGGGTAATTCATCTGTCATCTTAATTTTGAGGGATTTTTTCAGGTGGATACCTTTTTGAATTTGAGTTTGTACTGACATAATGCTTTCTGTTTGTAAGCTAGTTGGGGATTAACACTGTTATGCAGTCAGACATCACATATTTTTTTCTGTCACATGTCCACTCATATGGCTGACAATGGTTAAGTGACACTGGAGAACAACAAATCACAAAACGGGCATCCATGACAAGTCTTTGTTTCATGGAACTGCCATGCCAACTCCTACATTGGTCCAGTTTACTATAAAGATATGCCTTGAACTCTCATTGCAAAATAGTTTCTCCCATACACTCTATTTCTGAAAGATTTCTGGGCTGTTACACTCTTCCTTAGAAAACTCTAGTCATTTAAATACGACATCTTAAAGATCACTGTAGGGAGTTTTATAACATTCTTCCTATTGGAGTCTTCCAACTAAACAAACCCTTGATCTGTTGAAACAGAAACCAGTAACAACACTGATTGAAATAGTTTTTATCTCCCAGCAAGCCACCCTATACCATATTTGAATGATGACTTTCTTTTGGAGCTGTTCGTGTATCGTCCATGTGTTATACATCTTGTGCCATGCTAACCAGCCTCTGCATTCTACTTGACATGGAGGTTTTCTTTTGTTTATCTGGCTTCTCATCAAGTTCCCTTAGTGCTCTCGTTACCATTCTGTCATGTTCACAATCAATTCTGTTTCTTAATTGAATACAAATTTATATCAGACTTGACAACTCAGTGTTTGCTATCAATGATTACAATGATGCAACAATCACCACACTATATTTATTGCAATAAAATTATGTGTTATTCCGTTAAAACAGTGAGAAGAAGCAACTATTTATCAGTCTATGCCAACAGCATTGAATTTGAATACCAGTGTAATAGTTGCCAAGGAACACATTTGTTTTCAATCTTTGCATTAGCAAAGGACACAAACAACATGCACTTAATGGTCATATCACTGAGCAAACAGCCTAGTATACTTTATTTAAATCGCACTGCTTGACAGTTAGGTATGTCAGACCAGCCAGATCAATTCAAGTGACTAAAGTATGATTAAGTTTTTCTATCAATGCATTTCGAAACAAACTGTACAGACGTAAAAGACATAACTCACTGAAATTGCCAATAACCAGTGATGACAAACATACAGACAATTGTAGCAATAGAGAAATGGGTGCAGTGGAGTGTACAATGAAGCTTGAGTACAGATCAACAAGTGATTGAAGTGTGCAAGGGACGAGCAAAGGATGTTTGGAGTTACTTGCGCCACCATTCTGGGGACGATACAAAGAAAGAGATCAAAATAAATTGTGTTAGTATGTGTAATAACATTCATTTCAGAACAACTCTCGTTATCGGCGCTTGGACTTCATATGGAAATGAAGCAGCTCCTCCGCCGCGTCAAGGCGTCCGAATTCAGAGGAGTTTGACGGTGGGTGTTCACTTGTGCGAGGTAGCATCATCTGGTTCTCGTGGAGCCCCGTATTCTCTCACGCATTGGTACTTTGCCCGTGCCTGGATTTACAAGATCTCTTAAACCCTTTCATTGTGGGGGTGGGGGTTTTTGGTGTTCAAACAGTTCAAACAATGTCAGACAAACAATTTGCACTTCCCTTTAGTATTTTCGTTGTAACTTGACTGTCGCAGTTCTTAAAATAAAACAACCAGACACAACCGAGCTCCTGCTAGAACTGTCGAGGCGGTGGCCAGTCGCCTTGGGCAGGTCCAGCAGTGTGCTCGGCTGTGTCTACAGAATAACATGATGCAAGGGTATCAAGTGTGAGCCAATCGAACAGAAACTGGTGTCATACAAGGACTTGCACGTACCTAACTTGACATCTCGGTGCTCATGCGGTCTTGAACACTTCTTGAACACATGAAAATCAGGCACTTTCATCTTTCGTTGTAAACTCTATCAATCACTGCGAACCCCATCACAATATTTCTCGTTCACTCCAAAGCTATCTCTCAATCTTTCATAGTACTCGATCAACACATCCTGCTCTTGAGATACACTGCTGACAATCATGCCGCAGCACGACGACCACGAGGGCCGGTGTGAGCAGCCCAGTACACTCCATCGAGATCGCAGACCAGCTCCCTGAGGATTCGGGCGGGCTTCTTGTCAATAAAGTGTCCTTCTTCGCTACCTTCATCTCCATTGTTGACTTCAAAAGTCTCACCTGCTTCGAGTTGCAAAATGGGCTCGACTGGTGCGACTTGCGCCCGATTGCTACGACGGCGAGACAATTTGCTCCTCCTTTGCCCGGCAGTGTCGCTTGTAGAATCGACCAAGGCAGTTCCCGAATTTTGGAGTGGCACAGGAAGATCAACAGGACGCTCTGCGGCATCAATGCTCAAATGCTCGTAGATATGTCGTAGGAAGGACGCGGTCTCCCTGTGCGAGGGCTCATAATCAGTGACAAGATGCACCCTTAGGCCACCGATGGTATCCTTGCCCCAGCGTTTGCACCCGCTCCTCTTGATGTCGCATTGACGCAGGTGGGATCGGCGGCCTCCAATGCGATGGGTTTGACCGTGACGATGCCGTCCAAGTGCACGCGGTTGGACGTCGTGCGAGCCGCGCCGTGACGAAGGATTGCAGGAGCATGAGCTGCGGTTGTAGCGCAGTGGTTTGCCGAAGAAGAGTTGGAGAGGTGATTGGAAAGAGCTGCGTTGCTGCTGCTGCGGAGGATATTGCGAATGGCAGAGAGCATGGTTGATAATGTTGAGTTGGTAGGTCGATTGGTCGGTGCGAACAAAATGTCGAAAAACAATATTGTGAGAAGGTCTAAACCAATGACTACCTTGTTTGGTCGAGCAATGACATTGTTGAGTCATGGACTTTCTATTTTCCAGATACCCACGATCCATGATTCGATTGAGTTTCGGTTCATCTTTTTTTCCAAGATTCATTCCATAAGCCAAGTGAATTGATACGTAGTTCTTGACAATGAGTCATTATATTAAATAGGTGGAATTGATCGAAATTCGAACCATTTCTGTTGTTTGAAGTCTACTGCGGCCGCCTAGGACGAGCGCGGTGCCATAATAATATGGAGTGCAGTCACGATTTTGTTGCTTGTTGCTTGTCCATGAGGCATGGACGTGAATATCGGCCGGCAGCTCTTTTAGGATGTTGACTCGTTGACTCTGATGGCCGTGGATCCTCACCAGATGTACTAAGTAGATCCTCAGTGGATCACGAGATGGGTGTTTACTTGTGTTTACTTCGCCAATTTGGCTACATACTTTCTCTACTTTCCTATACTTTCTTTGATCGCAATGGGCGTCAAAAACGTTGCCAAAGATTGGAACAACCCTGCACAACCGTACGAATCGGAAATCTGCCCACCTGAAGTATAGCGAGAGATCGCGAGGCTATTGCGAGGTAGGTGTATCATAGGGTGTGTATAGTATGGACTAAAAAGTACAATACCTAATCATGCCTTTCCTTTGTTCTGGAGGACAAATAAATATGGAATCGAGCATAAAGAGAATTGAAACTAATTGAAAGCACATTTTTGCCGTTGTCAAGCGCCAAATGGAGCATCTTCTTACCGTCATCATCCAAACCTCCCCATTGCCATTGCATCCCTCCACGTCCTTAATCGAGGCGTTGTTTCGTAGCTTTGATCGTGTTTCGGGTCTAAAGGATTGCAACATAATCATCTTGGCCGATGGATATGACCGTGATGCGATGGAGGAATCGAAGCTTGATGGCGATCTCGGATGTGACAATCGTCACATCAAACGGTGTCACAACGACAAATTTATCGACATCGACTGTACAAAGAAGAAGTGTAACAACTACAAACATGGTCGCACACTCTCCTCTGAATCGATTCGGAACTATCGACTTTATCTATCGCAAGTACGGGAAATGATTCGAAATCAAACTCCACCGTTTTGTTCTACGAACAACGGTTCTATTCTATTATTGGAACTCAACGAGAGGTTTGGCTCGGCAAATGCTTTGGAGGCTGTTTTTTCTTGGTTCGGCAGTCCTACATCTGACAATAATTCACAGGATTTTAGTGGTTTGTACACTATAACTAGCAGCAGTGCCCATTCATCCAAGCCAAAATCTACCCCCTATGTCATGATTGCACAACACGACAACTTCTTTGTTAGAGACGTAGGCTACTTATCCCCATTGATTCAATATATGCAAAGAATAGAGAGTACATCATGGCTACACTGTCTTCATTTCCCCTCCACGGCCACACTGAATTACATTCAAAAGATAAAAAGGCGATATCAATTGGATCTCGCAAATTTTTGCCATGAACGGAACGACAATGCCACCTCCTTGATAAGAGGAGTATTCATTCCATTGGTATTTTGGTACGGACGAACACATATTGCCCGATGGGAGTATTACACGAAGCAAATTCTAGTCAAGCATCCTTTACGCAAAGGAGACCATTTGGAAGAGATATGGGGAACTAAGCAGTTGCGCCATTTAATGGAATTGAAGACATTAGACAATATGACTGAGTTTGATGAGTCGTTTCGTCGTGTTCATGCAATGTATGGGAACTATGTCTTTTTTGAAGCGTCAAAAGAGAACGGCATTTTAGATGATAATCAGCATGAAGTTCTCTATCATTTATCAGGAAGGAAAGTCCGTGCAGGTACTCTCTGTCAATCAAATATCGCGCATTTATCATCATCAATGGCAAAACCAATGGATCGTAATTGCTTGCAGAAGAGGTCTCCTTTTCATCCCCACGGTGGTTCATTTACGATTGCACGAAGGGCCACTGCAGTGGTCCCTGGATTGGAAGTGATCGATGCAACTTCTTCTATTGGGAATACTTCATCAACTCGCAGTGAGAACAATACTCAATTGTTACATGGTCGATTCAAACAACGATGCTTTCATTGTGGAGAGAAAGGACATTCTTTCAAATTCTGCGCAGCATTTGCCGAAGACGAAACATATGAGAAGCCGGAGTTGGAAATACTTGACTTGACTTGAAAGGGCTGTCACCCTTGCCATTGTTTGAGCGATGACTACTTCGCAGAAAATTTTTGCGCGGCTAAGAAACGGGTAAATATGTTTTAACACCTTACGGTACAATTGCATTGGTTGTTGTCACCTAAACCACGACCTTATTCTCAAACGATGGCGAAATCCAAAAAGTGACAGCAATATAATGCAATGCAAGCCCATCACATCCATAAACCACATGGGTGATCCAAATTCATCTTCACCCAGGGACCTCTGTAATTCTACTTGTCCTTCACTCCCTACAGAGAACCCAGAGGGGAAAAGCTCAAGGGGACAGAACCTCTCATAAATTATGTCTGTTTGACTTCCTTTTGTTCTCTGTACGTCAAGTGCCAAACATTCCTTGGGACACAGTTGAGGGCTCCCATGATTTTCTTTCTTGTTTTGTGGGTGAAGGTGCCCAACAGAACATGTCATTTGAGGATAGGGTGTGATGTGGAACGGGAGGAGGTCTTCTGGACATGCATGACAGTACGTCGCTAGCTGGGGTGCCTGGCGTGTTTCTGGGTCCATTGCTCTTGCCAATATTTCGTCCTTGGGTCCTACAGCATGGCCAATAAGTAACTGAGCCATATTTTCAGTCACATTAGAGCATATCCTCATTGACTGCATAATACCATTGGCATCATAGTACGGCACGTCACAGTCGCGATGAAAATGCTGAGATATAGCAGTGTGATCTGGCCCGTTCTCGCCATACATTCTCATTTCTTTGGACAATCCCATACCATCCATCCACCGCACTCTTGGGTCGTCAGTGACAGCAGTGAGTTCCTTCAGCCTTCGTCGATACGCTTCATAGTCACTGGCGTACCCCCGCCCCGCAAGACGGGCGCTGAATGCGCCATCGGTAATCAAGAGTGTGCCTTTCCACTCGGATGGTAACCTTTTGATAAATTCATTTATATCGTACATTTCACTCTTGAAGCCCCATATATCATTTCCAGAGCTCATTAGAATGACAGAAGGCCACTGTGAGCGGTCTTGGAAGATCTCTTCCCAGACCTTTAACCCACTATCAAAAAAGAGTGGACCGCCCTCTCTCGCGACCCTCTCGTTATGACATACCACCGTGTGAACGTCTGACCGTGTGTCAAAATTGTCAGATCTCCAATCCTGATACATGACTTTAAGATTTGACTTCCGTACAAAGGCACGTCCCCAGCATTTGGATATTACACTCTCTTGAATTTCCTTTTTTTCGTCCGGGGTCAATAGCAGATCAACCAATGAGAGGAAGATGCCCCGTTCCTTACTATTTCCAAGGATGTAAATACTCCTCTCCTCTGGCAGGTAACGAAAATCATCTTGCGTAAATGTCTCAATCTTACAATTCATTTCTTCATGAGGCAAAAAGAACCAACCATTTCTCAGTCTTCCTTCTTGGCTGGACATGTCGGGACCTACCCAACTTCCATCCCAATTGGTGTAAAGATCCATTCGTTCCACAGTTTGACATGGAGGCATTGTCTTCATCCTTTCATTGATCAATCCCCATGGTCCAATCGGAACTTCTTTGTTCTTCACCTTGATAAGAGTGGGGTTCGAGCGCTTCATTGGAAGAGTATTAGGATTGCCAACTGGGTCTTGTGGCAATTCGTGTACGATTACCTCATAATCGCCAGAAAAGATTGGTTTCCATGTGTACACAAGGGGAGATGGTGGCATGCCCATTTCTCTGGGACGGGGTGAACCCAGCAGTGTGGCGGTGCCAGTGTATCGATTTTCTGACACGATAGTGACGCTGTACCATGTATCCAAATGCGACTTGGGATGCGAAATTTCAACTATGATTTCAGAAGGGAAGAGTGCGGAATCATCGTGGTTTAGTTTTTTCACGAGATAAGATGGTTCCGGGGGACTGTGAGCCTTGAGTAAGCGGTGTGCTGGTTCATCGACGAATACATTTTCCTCAACGAAAATTTCATGGTTATCGAAAGGAGGCTCTAATGGAAATTGCGACTGTGGTCCCCCTCGAATGTTGTTGACGTGCTGCTGCAGGAGCGTCGATGTGGCGACATCCAGGGCACCAGTCACTAATAAGATTGCGGTGAGCATGCCGGAGGATGTCATGGAGGTGATCAATGGCAATCTACTGTTTGGTTGACTATGGAATTCTAAAACTCCTAAGATTGTTAGCCTTTCCGTAATCGAATAAAAACTGAGAAAAGTGTGATACAGACGATAATGTGCAGTTTGGTTTGGTACCATCTCACCATGATGTGGCTATCTCTTCGATGTAAGACGCCATGTCCGAAGGAGAAGTGACCCGTCGGGTCTTTCAGGTTGAGTCATATTTCTGGTCATAGTCGGTCAAAGTAAAACTTTGGATTCCTATTGTACACACCTGTGCAACATACGTATACCATACACTCAGGGTCGGTCTTCCCCATGTATACAGACCTCTCTACCATTTTCAGGTAAAACTAACTTTTTTGCAACTACAAGATAAGACAAAATAAATTGCATAGGCATGTAGAGTGCAAAGAGTAG
>JALLPD010002519.1:0-10065 GCA_036940065.1 Cyclotella cf. meneghiniana
ATACGATGGCTGGTACTACACGTCACGAATTTGGTGGAGTATCATGTTTTTTTTTTCAATAATGATAATATAAAGAACTTTGGGGACCCCTATTATTACGGCAAGCTCTTAAGGCTTTCTGGTCCTGGCGACCTGGACTTAAGCTCTTCTGAGTGTGCCTGAGGGGTCTGCAGTGTCGCTTTGGTCATAGATCAACTTGAGAGGGTGGTAATAATACTGAGAAAGTTGGGCAAGATAAGTGACATTTTCATGGTGCATTATAGTTTTTGACTGGTGCCGCCCAAGAACAGAGTAATTTTATACTGTGTCTGACACCACTTTTCTGGGTAAAAAGTAGTCTTAACTATTACATACGGGATTGAGCTGGGATTGAGGTTGAATGAAGTAATGTTTGGCAAAATCTGGGTGAGTTCCACTCAGAGGCCTTCTCTGTGGAGAAGTGGAACCTTCCAAGTTTCATATAACCCGATTTATTACGAAATTTCTCCAAATTAGAAAATGTTGACCCCTCTTGCGGGATGGATATATTATTTAAGGCCAATGAAGACATTTTGAAATGCTGCCTGCGTAGGAATGCTATATTATTATATGCTTTGGGCGAAAATTCCTGTCGCAGCACCTGTGGTATTGTACCGTACGTTACGGCATCGTATGGTAGGTGTACCTTTTTCCCTTTTTTTTATTACTTCGTGGTGATGTACAGCAGAAACAACCCCAAAATACAGTGGTATGGTAAAAGATGGTAAAACACATAACCGAGAAATGGGCCTGACCAATGACAAACAATGGAAGCTGTCAGCCCCCGCTCGATAAACAAACCAACACACACTAACCATCCTAGCCCCTCTGTCTTATCCCATCCAAAGGGCGACCCCAACAGAACATGAGTCAAAATCCAAACAATTCCACTGCCACAGTCTCACTGCCATCGCGATCTGTCATGAAGAACAATACCATCATCACCAACAACAACAATAGCCCGAAACGGCGGAAAATATCCACCGCCACCGTACGTCTGTTTGGCCTAATTTTCACTTGCTCCCTCCTCCTCGTTGTCGATCAAATTCGACGTCTTGGCAGTCTTGGAAACGGCAACGGCGTCTCGTTGAATGATTCAGAGGCAACCACGCACGGCATTCCCGAGCAAAGATTCAAACAACAATCAAAACGACAGCAACGACAACCACAGCAACTGAAGAAGTACGTCAAATTGCCATGGTCGCTGCCCAATGAGGGAGCGGAGCCCCGCTCCTCCCGGCAATTCATGATAAATTACAGACAGAAACAACAACAACAACTACAGCAACAACGTCGTCTGGATACCCCTCTGCAACAACCTCGCATTCACCATTCCAACAACGGCACGACCACGACAACAACACCATTGCCCACGCCCATCTTCGTCCTGAATCTACCCAAATCCGGCACGGAAACATCCCGCGATTACTTCGCCTGCGGCGGATATCAAAGCTCTCACACCTACGTCGGAAGAACCAGAATCGGGACCTGTCTCCTCGACAATTTCAAACTCTCCTCGAACGCCACAACGACGTCCCGACCGCTGCGCGGATGCGATGAAATCACCAAGAAATACTACCTTCCCAAAACGGATCCCCGATACGGAACCAACGTCACCGTTCAAGTCTATTCCGACGTGGGAACGCCCTCGCCGACGTGTTTTTATCCCACACTTCACGACGGCGGGTTGGAGTATCTCTATCGGTATTATCCCGATGCCACCTGGGTGTTGTTCGTGCGGGACGGGGGAGATTGGTATGAGAGTATGATGCGCTGGTACAACGGGACTTTGTTGCGGCAGTGGGAAAATGCTTGTGGCTTTTCTCCCAGTGGCATTGCGGGGGAGGAGGAGGAGGAGAAGGAGAAGCAGGATTGGGTTGATTTTTATCAACGTCATACCGAAAAAATACGGAGATTTGTTTTGAATCATCCCACTTTGACGTACATCGAAGTGGAGTTGGAGGGGGCAAAAAATGTGATTGGGGAATACACGGGGATTGATGACAAGTGTTGGAGGCATTGTTTGCCAGGGAAGGATGATGATGATAAGTGTGTTGAGATAGGGGAAACGAGAAATGAAACAAAGAAGAAGAAAAAGAAGAATGAGTCGGTCACGTCGCAAAAAATATTGGAACGCAAGGTGACAAAAGGTATATTTCAGAATAAAACGGTTATAATGGACAATTCTCCTCCGTTGCCATGGTCTCTCCCAAAAGTTCCATCCATACGAAAAAATGCCACAGAGTTTATGAAAGAGTTGAGCGAATTGAAACGCGAGCTTCAAATATCATTGCCTTGGGAAGGAAATCACTCGTCAAGCATTCCAAAGACGAACAAAAAGAAAAGGCTCAAACTTCCCACTCCCATTTTCATTCTCAACCTACCCAAATCCGGCACGCAAACCCTCACAGAATATTTCAAATGTGGTAACATAGAAAGCTCGCACACTTACGTTTACTTGACGAGAACCGGAGATTGTCTCCGCGATAATTACTTGGCAGATGCATCGAGCAACGCTACCGGTGGAGTGGATCCGCTGCGTGGCTGTAACGAGATTTCGAAAAAGTATCACATTGCATTCTCTGACCCTAATTTTGGCAAAAATGTCACTGTACAGACGTATTCCGACATTGGCACGCCGTATCCGGGACGATGTTTCTATTCCAGTGTCAACGACGGAGGACTGGAGCACATTTACAAGTATTACCCCAATGCAACAATCATGCTTCTCACGAGAGAGGTGGATTCTTGGTATTCGAGTATGACAAAGTGGAATAAGGGTCAGCTTTTGAAAGCATGGAAACATCGTTGTGGTTTCCACGGCTCGATTGGAGATGGCAGCAAGGACGACTGGATCGACTTTTACCATTCTCATACGGAAAAGATTCGGAATTTTGCAAGAGAGCATCCGACCATGACCTATGTTGAGATGGAGTTGGAGGATGCACCTTCGATGATTGATTATTATACGGGCGTGGACTCGGAATGCTTTCAACATTGTCTTCCGGGAAAAAAGCATCACGAGATGTGTAAGCCTATTGGAGGCTACAATGCCTCTGTCTCTTCCAATGTCAGTGATGCTGATTCCTACGATTATAATGATCGCAACAATGGTCCGTCGGTCTCAAAAACTGCTGTCACGAGGGAAAAAGTGATTGTTGATAATTCTCCTCCCTTGCCATGGTCTCTACCAAAGGTTCCAGCGAATCGAAAGACTAGTAAGGAATTTATGAAGGAGTTGAATGCTTTGAAACGAGAACAAAGGATCTTACTTCCGTGGGAAGCATCTTCGCAAGACTCGAATCTTAAACTTCCCACACCCATATTCATTCTCAACCTACCCAAATCCGGCACGCAAACTCTCACAGAATATTTCAAATGCGGCAAAGTCGAAAGCTCGCACACCTACGTCCGCCTAACGAGAACGGGAGATTGTCTCCGCGATAATTACTTGGCAGATGCATCGAGCAACTCTACCAGCGGAGTGGATCCGTTGCGCGGATGCAATGAAATAACGAAGATTTATCATACTCCCAAAGATCACCCTGACCATGGAAAGAATGTTACCGTAGAGACTTTTTCGGACATCGGCACACCTCATCCTGGGCGATGTTTTTATTCCAGTGTCAATGATGGAGGGCTGGAGCACATCTACAAGCATTACCCCAATGCCACCATCATGCTTCTCACGAGAGAGGTGGATTCATGGTATTCGAGTATGACGAAATGGAATTCGGGGAGTCTCTTGAAAAAGTGGAAGAGTCGATGCGGTTTCCACGGCTCGATTGGAGATGGTAGTAAGGACGATTGGATCGACTTCTACCATGCTCATACGGAAAAGATTCGGAATTTTGCAAGAGAGCATTTGACAATGACCTATGTTGAGATTGAGTTGGAGGATGCTCCTTCGATGATTGATTATTATACGGGCGTGGACGTGGAATGCTTTCAACATTGTCTTCCGGGAAAGAAGACGGGAGAGGCATGCAAGCCATTGCCGCTGCAAGTTAGTTTAAGGAAGTAGTGCGCATAGATACTAGAGGAGTACAATATTTGACAGAATTAGTGCTAGCATCCATATCTGCTCAAGATTTTTGAGCCACCGTCACGTCCAACATTTCCATTGCTCCATTTTTGCAGACAGCCCATCTTCTCTTGAGCTCCGGCAAAACATCGATTTTTGGAGGCCACTCCCCTCCATTCATCACATCCATCACCTCCTGCGGCGCCCTTGGACACTGAGTCAAATTCTCACATCCATCGGCGGTGATCACAACGTCATCTTCCAGTCGCACGCCTCCAAACCCACGAAAGTCTCGCAATCTCTCTACATTGATAAAACGACCTTGTCTCTCATTTTGTATAGCGCCATCGAGCAACCGTTGGATAAAATAACAACCCGGTTCGACAGTAATCACCATTCCCTCCTCCATCACTCGGGCAGTTCGCAACTTCTTCAATCCCGGTCTAGTAGAACGAGGTGGATTTCCCTCCAAATACCCACCCACGTCATGCGTATCAATCCCAATAAAATGTCCTAATCCATGAGGCATGAATATCGCTCCCAAATCCACCTCCAACATGGCATCAACGACCTTCTCTGCATCCTCTCCCTCTCCACCGGTCACCAACACCCCGCAGTCCATCAATCCTCTCAAAATCTCCCGCTCGGCGATCCGATGCATATCCACCCATCCCACGCCCGGTCTCAACCTTTGAATGACTGCAATTTGCGCGTTCAGCACCGCGTCATAAATCGCACGTTGATCTGCGGTGAACGATCCCGACACCGGAAAGCTGCAGGTGATGTCGGAAGCGTAGCAGTGATATTCGGCGCCCATGTCGAGGAGCGCCATGTCGTTGGGGAGGAGTAGGCGGGAGTTGGGTCGTCCTGCGTGTCCGTAGTGTAGAATTTTGGCTTTGCGTTGGTTGTTGGTTTGTTTCGTGTGTGGCAGATGGATTGGTTTGTTGGTGTGAGACGGAATGGAGAAGAGTGCATGGTTATTGCGGTTTGTAAAGATAGAACGAGACAAAGACCAATGACCAATGAGCATTGCGCAACAGGGAGGATATAGCAATCATTTGTTGGGAACAAGCAACATGAAATACAACTGACAGCTACAACTCAACATATTCCTGTCCTCTGAAAGACAAATTCAAAAATCACTCTGCTGACTCCTTACCATTGGGACCACAAGCGCAAATACAGGTATAGCTCATCAATCTACACCCGCCATAATAATAGGTATGATGCATAAACAGAGATTCCAACTGATATTCCATCATGCCGGGATGACATGCCCTCATTACGGAAACGTGTGCCATGGATGATATGTAGTTGGTGTAACGAAGGAGGGATATTTCGGCGGATGTCTACGTGAGGGAGTGTGTGTGGTATGAGTTTGCGTTTGAAATTGGTGCGAAGTGAACTCATCCAAAAATAACTCTTTGGAGTTTGAGCCTTGAACTCACTTTTTTCACACGACACTCGGCAATGCATCGAAACAGCGTTTCCTCATCGATCGCATGATTCCAAGCTTCGATTCCATTGTAATGGGCAATCTGAGCGTAATTCCCCGAATCACTATTCAATCCTTTCAACAAGAACAATTTCGGTGTCTCCATCCCATGATTGCCATTGACAACTCCCGCAGACTCCTCCTCCTTCTCCTTCCAACCCCTCCTCTTCATCTCCTCCTCGATCCATCCAGCGAGATCCTCCACGCTCCGCACCGAATCCACCCCCGTTTCCTCCTCGACCTCTTTAAAATCGGGCGGCTCGCCGCAAACGGTGGCCGCCTCCTCGTCCCACGTGGGCACAAACAACGTCGTCTCGTACGCCGGCCCGTCATCGCCGCCGAACGACAGGGCACCGTAACAATCCGGCAAAGGCACACCGAAACAGTAATGAAAATACGATTCTTGACGAAAGATCGGTTCGTGATCGGTGTCGTGTCGAGAGGGTTGAGTCCCGCCTTGGAGGAGGATTATTCCGCGGGAGGAGGGCGGGAGCTTCGATCGGAGGGCCGCGAGGACTTTGTGGCGATTTTCGGCGTAGAGCGACATGGGGACTTGGTAGGTTTCGAGGCCTTGGGAGTAGAAGGGCGGAGAGGATTTCATGGTGTTGTTGCTTGTTCTCGTTGGCGGTCGGATGACGATATGGAACGCAAGGCTAAGGCAAGGGCATTGTCCTGACGAGAACATACCATACAGGGCGAAAACAATCATATTACCGTCGACGTGCATGGGTACATGATACCATGGTACCTATTCGTTGTCTGAAGGGGTGAATATTACCTGAATGTTAAATTAAACAGACAGAGAGGTAGGTACCATACCTACATCAGAGATGATATAATTATTCCCGAGAGTCCCTTGTTTGTCTCGGAACAATGCGTAAAAATCATCTGTTAAAATACTGAGCTCAATACTTTTTGGTGTGCTGAGTTTTAAAGTATTTAGCACATTAAAAAGAACTTGCACAAACTACTGCAAATGGCCTTGATACCACCATAATCACTAATCACATCTTGCCAAGACGGAATGCCAGAACTGTTGCCTTGTATCTATCAATTTGGTAAAAAAAAATGGAAGCCTCTGTACCCCTTCCGTAAAAGCAATGCAGTGATTTGCAGTCAGAGTTGCTCACATACATCGATCCAGATGCAATCCCAACGTGCACAAGAAGTATAGTACCACAGCCACAAAGTGTACATCCTAGATACTGCCTAGAAAGGTAGTAGACGATGCAAACACATCAGTTTTCTTGTAATCTTTGTTTTTTGGGTTTCACCAACAAAAATGATGCAATCATCGTAATGATGCAAATGTCGCCATCAAAGAAGATGCCTCCGGCCCTGAACGGGAAGAGAAAGTGGAGGAGGGGAAAAATCCATAGGGGCGGACGTAGGAATGATGGTGTTGCACACATCCTCAAAGTTGCAGATGCCGCTCTGAAGGGAACCAGAGCCAAAGTTTACGTTGCAGCATGTCACGACACTATCTGGAAGGATGGTGTTCAAAAAAAAATACTTTCATTTTTCAAATTATTTGTAGTTTTGTCCAGGAAGATCATCAATGACTTACTGAAAGATACCGCATCTGGGATAGACATGGCATTGGTGCAAGCGTTACCGTCAAAGAAAAACAGTAGGGCCTCGCATGGGGTAGGAAAAGGTGTTGTAACAGGTGTCGGAATTGGAACAGGATTTGGTGTGACAAATGTAGTCGGATTAGGGGTGGGCTTGAGAGAAACCTTCTTGGCACCTTTCACCGATTTTGACGCAGGTTTGTCCGATTTTGACTTGGGCTTGCCCAATTCTGACTCGATGGATGAAAATAGATTGCCACCATCGGGCTGAAACTCGATGTCGTGGTCTATGTCTTGTTTGCTGCGGAGTGCGGCGTATGCATCCTGAATGGAAGCGAAAGGGGCTAAGTTAAGAACACGGTGATCAATGTTCTTGACCGATAAGACTGTTTCGTACAACATTTCGGATGGAAACCCCTTGCTTGCTCCGACCTCAGACTTGACGTCCTCTGCATGGCGTTGATGTTGTTGGCCTTGCTGGGCGGACGAGGCGGACGATACGAAGTATAGCATCGCAAGGGTCAGGAGAAAGGCAGTCATGGCTCTCAAGAAATTGTTAGGAGGGTTTGCCGAATGTTTCCTACAGGATGTGATCGTGGAGGGATTAAATCCATGTTTTGAAGGGAATTGAGCACAATCAATTGTTTTGCACCACAGATGGATCAATATAGGAATGGCATGAGAGATGCTCAGAGCCGCGTTGTTCGGCCCCCATGTTTGTTTGATTCAAACCTAATACCTAATGGAAAAATATTGAACTCACTACTTGATGTGTGGGTTCAAACCGTCTATGGCAATGGTTTACCAGACACACTCGTTGTTTTATGAGGGACATGATTTCATTGGCTTCAGCATCTACTAAGGTCTACCAAGGTCAACCAAGTCAACTAGCGACACGTTGGTCGAAACCCTGTTGCAATCCTCCGGAAAGCTAGAATTCAAATAATAGTATACAACTACAGAACCCCACGTAGACTTCAGGGATTTTATTTCTGCCAATATCGGTCAAATAAAAAATCCGCATTGATCAGATTTTGCTCCCTTACAGAGAGCAAAATCTGATATCAGTGGATTTTTGATTCTGCATTTCCTCTTGGCTATAAAACTCGCTGAAAAATTGTCATTGCCATACAAATTTGCCAAGCTTCTAGTCCAAGGTACTCACAAAGCCTAAAGTAAGAAAATTCAACGATGAACCAGAATGAAGAAAAATTTTGACACACTCTAATTTAAACTTGACGACTGCAAACTGCAGTCGAGCAGTGTGCAATGCAGTAATTTCCCATTTTTTCATACGATGACCGGTTTTAAGCACCACAAAATGTTGATATACGCACGTCAATATCATAAAACGATTTTATGATGGAGTTACCTGTAATGTGTTATACTATCACCTACAGTACACTCAGATATCGCGATCGCGATAAAAGGTCTATATGTGCGCGTGATTAAAAAAATAAATAGATATGTACCTTTCTTTTTCATGTTTTTCTCCTCTACAAATACAAACTACACTAAGGTCAAGCTATACTACTAGTAATATGGTAGGAAAAAAAATCGCAGTCCAAAAAAGAGTTTATTTTTTTTACTGGTCCCCTCCCACCCTCCCATCCCATGCCCAGGAAACAAGAAAAACAAACAAACATAAACTAATCCACACACACCAAATGCATCCTCAAATGCAGCAGCAGCTTCCTCTCACACAGTCCGCCTCTTCTGAGCTACCTTATTCACCCCTCTCCTCCTATCTGCCCACCCTCCCAATTGACAGCAAAGGCCTGTTAAGTTTTGTGAGCTTGATTCCATGCAGTTAGAGCTAGAAGCAATGCCTCATCCGCCTTGGTTCCCCACTATCAGGGTCCCTTTGTGGTGGAGCGTTGGCTAGAGAACAGCAACTGCATAGGTGGTGTTGTCTCTGGAGGCGCAAACAAAGACTGCGCCACTGTCGGTGGCACTGTCATAGGTGGTGCCATCGTAGCCAGCGCCATCTTAGGTGGTGCCATCTTAGGCAGTGCTGTGGTAGGCTGAGTCATAGTGGGTGGCGTGATTGTAGGTGGTGCCACCAAAGGTGGTGCCATCAAAGGTGAGACCATTAGAGGCAGCAACAGCCTGCACCATCTTCGTGCTCACCATCATTGGCAGCACAATCAATGGGTATGAAATCGTGGGGTGCACAGAAGCATTGGGGGGGGGCTGCGGAGTTGTTGATGGCAAAGACAGAGGTTGGGGCAGTGTTGGATGCGGTCGTGTCATCGTTGATGTCGTTGGTAGTGATCAAAAATTAATTTTTGGTGACCACGACATGAGGGGAGATGATGACACATAGACGGCATTTTGCATTCAACACACCTAAAGAGGGTACCATATTGTACATTCAGGGAGATCGATGAATATCATAAAACTTTTTTATGACATTCCTTGATCTTTCTCACCAATAGTTCATATGCACGCTTTTCTAACAGCGCACATTATTTCCAGATTTGGCAAAATCATAAAAAAATTATGAACTTAGTTTGAAGTGTCAGCATTCTGTCATGTCGCCGGACCCCCCAAACAACATTTTGGCCGCTGACATGCAGACATGTTGTGAAAATTTTGGGAATGTTGGCCTGACATGTTGTCAAATTCTGTCATCAGAACCTTGCAGGGTGACAGGACATGTCATGTCACAACAATGTCAGCCGACATGTCAGTTGATATCCTTTGGACATTAAGAAAATGTCATGTCGCCAAGACATGCCAACATGTTGTCAAATTCTGTCATCAGGACCTTGCAGGGTGACACAACAAGTCATGTCGTGAAAATATCAGCAGACATGTCAGTTGATATCTTTTGGATATAAAGAAAATGTGGTGTTGCCACGACATTTCCTGACATGTCATGCCTGTCTTTGACATAGATCAATTATACACCTTATTTGGGTACACCCCATCAGCTTCCACCTGGAAGCTTTAAG
>JALLPD010002520.1:0-10057 GCA_036940065.1 Cyclotella cf. meneghiniana
ATACAGTTCTTTTGGAAGCATACTACAACATGTGCCTAATATTTTCAACAACACAGGATACTGTGACTTTTTTGGTCAATCATACCACTCTCATAAAAGCCACAAAAGAGGATACCTCTTGATGCAGTCTTTGTAGTCAACTCAGGTAAGTGGGAATAAAATTAATGAGTGAACCTTTCTTCTTTGCATTTAGGTTCATTATCTTTTAGGCCTCACTTTTAAATGCCTTTGTGACCCTCATCATCATGGATTTCAAGATCGATCAATGCCAGTGATATGTGTCTTGTACTGCTGTTTGAATATTACTAATACTTTTGCTAAACTTGCCAGTTCTTCTTCTTCTGTCCTTGTTGCATTTTGTTTAATTACTTTCATTTTAGAGAACAAATCATGATTACTGATGGTAGCATTCATTTGAGGTACATCTCCATCACACAATGCAGCTGTAGTTAATTTGTTGGGTATTGAACTGCCACAGGAGAAATCGAAATTGGAGTAGTCTTTTCTTAGAGAGTTGATGAATGGCAAGAGGACATTGACTTGAATCTTTTATATCTTGACCGCTTTTGTCAATAAAGTGTAACCTTCCTGTTCATTTGCAACTACACTGCCCCCACCTATGCAAAGACCTGTGACTTGAACAACAAACATGTCAGTGCTAGGAAATTCTCTGTTGGTAAGTCCAGTTACAGTCATAAAGAGAGGTACACATCTACCTCCACCAGAAAGAGTTCAGGTAAGTTTGACTCTCATATCATTCATGTGTTCACTTTCATCAATGCTGTACACTGAATATGTTCCTTTGTTCACACGTGATCTTTTTGTTACCAAACAAAACTCATCTTACAGATATGCACTACTACAGAAAATGAAAACTCTACTGTCATTCCGATTTGTTAAGCACAACAAGGACACCATTCTGTGAATCTGTTATTAGATCATAAAGCAGTCTTGTCTCAGGTGGCACTTCTTTCAACTCCCTTCTAACATCAAAATCTTCTTCATCCATCTCAACAAAGTGGATATAAGCAATCAACATAACATTGCTGCCTGCACCTCGGAATGAATACTCTGCAGTGAATTGAGTAATGGTTTTAGTTATGCATGATTTTTTAAAAGACCATTCACTTGTCACTGCAAGTTCAGCAGTGTAGTTTCAGAGAGAAGTTGGTTTCAGCTGGTGATCAGATCTTAGAGGTATGTGTCCTGCATCATTTATCATTTGATTTCATTTAGCCACTATCAAATAATTGACTTCTTCTTGACCATAAGTTCTTCCCAACTTCATTGCTCAACTGTTGAAAAATGGATGATGTTTCTTTGTTGATGACTCTAGGCCTTCTACCTGCACTCCATGCTGTATTCACAATGGGCTTTCCTTGAATATGATTTTGCAGCATGCAACATAAGGAAGATTTAACCCGCAGTATCTATTGCTCTACTGTCATGTGCTAACAATTCTTCCAACACTTCAGGCTTTGTGTATTGACATCAATTTGTTGGAATTAGGAGGGATAGATATAGAAAATTATTGCATAGATGGCATGCCCATTTATCTCTGTTGTGGTTAATTGAAATTGCTCTTGACATAGATGTGTACAACTCTAACATTTGCATACCTGCACTCTTCCGATTATTGGTTCTATTGACTGTTCCTATCTGCTTCTTCCTGCATTGTGGTCACAGATGACTATGACTGAATGGATTGGAGCAATATTTTTCCATATCATTCAAGACATCAGCTACTTTTACAATGTCAGGTAAAATAGTCCTTGTAATATGTTTGGCAATGTCATCTGGTTTTCTTTGTGAAACATTTCTATCTTCTAATAGCAATAGGGAGACACACATCTTTAGTTTGATGCAGGATTCTTTAAGCGGTGGGGTGCTTCATAGAGATGCTGTGTAGCCAACAACTTTTTATCTGTCTTGATTACTACATTTGAGGTTTGTTCAGTTTGGTTCAAATATGACAGCTTGTAAAGATCATGGTATTCTTCCTTGCATTCAGCCTTCCTGTTGATGATGATCTCACCAGAATAAAAGTAAATTATGGCAAGTAATATTATTTTATTCATGGCATCTCTTGTTGTTGACAAACATCAGAATTATCTTTAATAATGAAAAAGGGTATCGTAGAAGTATATTGAAATAAAGATTAATTCCACTGAAGGTAATTTCATGATTGTGGGATGATCGGTCAAGGCTTAGTGTTGATTGTGCAAAAAAATTCCCAATTGTTGTACTTTCCTGGGTTTTGTGATCTGTACCTTGTGAAGGACACCTTCATGTGAGAGAAAAAAGAGAGAGATTACCAATGCATAAGAAAAACCAACAAGACTGCTCACTATTTTGCAATGTAGTACATTGACAGGTGCAATAGATTGAAAGCACAATGTCACCTAGGGGCGGATGATTCTGCATGAGAAAAATTAGAGAGATTACCAGTGCACCAGGAATGCCAATGAGAGTGCTCTCCATTTTGTAACGTAGTACACTGACAGGTGTGACTGATTGACAAAACAATGAAAACTGGTGGATGACACCTCCACACCAGTGAGAGATTATCAGTGCATCAGCAAAATCAACAAGGTTGCACATAGGTTGCTTGATAACAGGTAAGGGGATCAATCCAAGAACCTGACATTCTGCACAAGAGAAATGAGAGAGAATTACCAATGCACCAAGGAAACCAATGTGAGTGCTATCTGTTTTACAATATACACTGACAGGTGTGAAAGATTAACAAAACAATGTAAATTGGTGGAGGACACCTCTGCACCAGTGACAGATTACCAGTGTGTCAGCAAAATCAACAAAGGGTGTGTGCATAGGTTCTGTGATAAGGGGATCAATCCGAGAACCACAATATCTGCTCTGTGAAAATCTAACATTCTTAGTGTGCTGACAGTTGTGACAGATTGACTAAACAATGACACCTGGTGGAGACACCTCTGCACTCGGTAAGGGGATTATTACTTGATAAGGGAATCAATCCAAGAACCTCAATATCCTGCAGAAGAGAAATGAGAGAGATTACCAGTGCACCAGGAAGACCAATGAGAGTGCTCTCCATTTTGCAATGTACACTGACAGGTATGACAGATCCACAAAACAGTGAAAACTAATGGGGGATGCCTCTGCACCAGTGAGAGGTACCAGTGCATCAGCAAAATCAACAAGGGTGTGTGGTAGATGAGTGGGCCACTCCATAAGGGGATCAATCTGAGAACATCAATATCAGGGATCAATCCAAGAACCTCAATATCAGCTTGGTGGAAATCAAATATTCTCAAGGTTATGCAATGTAGTATACTGACAGGTGTGACAGATTGACTAAACAATGGCACCTGGTGGAAGACACCTACACACTTGGTAAGGGAATCATCACACTGCAGGCATGGACACTTGATCGTTGTAAATCTTATATTCTTTGGGTTATGCAATGAAGTATCCGCTGACCAGCATGACAGATCAAGTAGAAAATTACATCAGATTCAGGACTTCACCAACCTCCATTTATAGACATGAAAAAAGTTGCCCATGTGTCAGCATAACCAAAACAAAGCGCTCTCCATGTGGAGATCAAACCTACTAGCTCAAGTCTAATGGTTTCATGCTCTACCTGCTGGCTAACAGAGAACCTGCATCTCACCAGACAACAATTTTACATGCTAAGAAGAGATCTAATCAAATGCATTGCACAGGACCTAGGTTCTTGTTCACCTGTGCCCCATGACTGGATTGAATACTAAACTGGTAGACATGTGACTAAAACGTAGACTGGTCTACACCGAAGTAGGTACACCATGATATGCCTAAACTAAGTTGCAGGGTGACGTATGTCAGATGCAAGCTCTGCTCCCCTTTGTCTGGAAGTGAAAGACTTCACAGTTGATCAAGGGAGGGGAGATTGTCACACTTAAACTACCTACTTGTTTTACAACAATACATAGCAACCCCTTCATCAATCTTTGGTCATGGTGGTGCCAGCCAACAAGGCAAACATTGAGTCGCCCAGTAGCTGGGGGACAGTTTTTACATGTTGGCTGGTCAGTCCATTACCCCAATCAAGTGCATGGCACTGACCTAGATTCTTGCTTGCCTGTGCCCCATGACCAGATTGGATACTAAACTGTTAGACATGTGACTAAAATGTAGACTGGTCTACACCAGAGAAGGTACACCATGATATGTCAAAACTAAGTTGCAGCGTTACATACATCAGATGCAAACCCTGCTCCCCTTTGCATGGCAGTGAAAGATGCTCATAAGGCCCCTCAATAAGGGGCAAAACTGCCAACAAAGGGCTTAGGCTAGCACCCCATCATGGCTAAATATGAGGGCCTCCAGGGGGATGCTGTAACAGGCGGGCCCCTGGTAGGGCCTCCAAGACCAACCAAACCCATTGGATGGAGAACAACAACCCAGATGGACCAAGTCTCAAACATGAAGGAAATATCTGGTAGACCCCAAAGGCCACTCCCATGGCAACAATGAAGAAACAAATGTGGATGTGAATGTAAAAGATGATCACAAAGGCTCATGAAGAGGGAATGGAGTGAACACACCGCACAAGCCTCACTGTCATTCACTGCATATACATTCTCCGCTTCTCAAACATCATATGGACCAGACTCTGAGAAACAGCATAAGCTGCCACTGCATGTACATCATTTTCCATCTCCATGATAGCAGAGGTGACATCATGGAACATGCCACAAGATATATTCACAAAATGAAAGTGCATTTTCATGTTCATAGACATGCCTTTCAAAAAGTTGTGGAGTTCCCCCTTGATATATTCCTTGAATGTGGACCCCTTCCATCACTCCTTTTTTGTATTTATCAGTTGGTGTAACCAGCAAGGGAAAGAGCATAGGCCCCGCCTGACCAGTGGGAGTGTGTGTCAATGAAATTGATTGGGAAACCCCAAGCCAGATAGCCCAATGCTAACACAGCCATTTTCATTGCTGCACTAATATGCCAATCCATAACATCAAGCCATTTGCCTTTCATGAAATAAGTGGAGAGGAAGGTTTTTGAGGGTGAGTGAAGGTAAATATGTATACACTGCCATACCAAGGCATAAACCAAGCATGCCCCAGGCTCACCATTGTGCTTCTGGCAGATGCAGACACCTTTCCATCCATTCTTTTGGTTCTCTGAGTATGGCTGACTGTGCTGTGAGCAGGAGGTGATTGGATGCACTGCAAGAGAGCTGCTGGAGGTAACCCTTGTGCTGCCAGAAGAAAGTGATATCCTCGCTTGGTGTTGTTCCTAGTGCCCTTGCATGTGTACGCACCCACTTGCAGAAGATAGTAGAATGCAATAATTGTGAGGTTGCCTACTGCATTTTCCAGCTTGGAGGCAGTGGGTGCAGTGCCCAATTGGCAGAGACATTCAGGGATGTCTGCCTCTACCAGTAGCTTATTAGTTGTTGTTGGGTCCATTTTTTGCCACCCATCCAACATCTGCGAGAGCCAGTGTATTAGCTTGTCAGAGCCTGCAATTTTTGTGGGGTTTTCTCCAATGGTCAAGGCAAGCATCTGGCCAATGGCAGTAAGTGCCAAAGAGACTGTTGCTTGGACTCCATCAGCAAATCTCAAAAGCAGTTTGACACAGTAGGTGTAGTGGACCCTCTGTAAGTGAGTGTCAATTCCCAGAAGTGAGAGAAACTTGGTCCAGCGCTTCCAATAAGTCGCCTGGTCTTGGCAGACAATGCCACCCTTCCATTTTAACAGCCTTTATCTGCAAAATAGAAATAGTCCTGCTGCTTGCCCCAAAGGAGAGGTGGAAGTAATTCCAGGATGATTGGGTAGGTAGAGGGAACTACAAGACATACATTGTGACAAAAGCAGATTCATGCCATTTTTTTGATTTTTCCAAATGAGCCTGATGGGATATCTGCCATAGAGTTTGGTTTCCTGCGATGTGTAGTGCTGTGAGGGGGAATGTGCAGGGGCCTGCACAAGTTGCATAGCTGCCTTTCAGCTTTTTACAGTGAGTCATTGCACCCAATGGATGCTAGGGCTGTTGATACTGAACAGCATGACCCATCTGTCAGTGAGATCTCCCACAGTTCTCTCAAGTCTCAATGACCAAAAAGAGGAGGACTAATACTGCTATTTCAAGGACTGAGTTCATCAAACTGCCAGTTCGGTTTGTGGCAGAGTTGATGTCCTGATAAATATGCTCGGGCCAGAGGAAATGAAACACAGTCAGGTGGACTTCCATTCATTTGCCAATCACAATGTCCCCCACTCCCTCCTGTGATGCATCAGTTACACCCACTATGTCTGGCCATCCACTTATGAGGCTTCAACACCATGTTTGGTTAGAAATGGACTCATATAGGAATATGCAGCAGTCTTGGACTGCCGCATAGAGCATTTTATTGCAGCATAAGAACACCAAGTGTGGTTCCTTAGTAAGCACCTTGCAAAAGGGGGACATGAGTTGGGATTGTGACAAATGAGTGATGTATTTTGTACAGTACTGACCAGAAACCCTGAAAGGGGATGCCAAACCTTGCATTTTTGTGCGGGGATTGAAGCCATCCCTTAAAGGTTTGGATCAACATGTCACATTCTCCTTCCAACAGCCAGATTGCTTTGTCACATCCATTGAATACAAACCCCAAGATCTCTTTTTGATGCCCCATGAGCCTTCTTATTGGAAAAGCTTTTCGAGTGAGATGGAGTCCTCAGTGTTATCATCTTCTGGGGGAATCACTTCATGTATGGCACATATGCTGGAGTTTGAAACACGGTAGACCTGTTCCTGAGTGGTGGGGATTGTGACCAATTTAATTGTCCACAAAAGCATCCACCAAGTATTTTCAGGTGTTTGCATTGACTGAGCTGTGTGGCTTCATGGTTGGCTGTTTTGAGTTGAGGTTAGCATATACAGTAGAGGTTTGGGTGTGCAGGAGTAATTTGTGCACAGTCGGGCTGCCAATTAGTGTTTCAATGTACTGTGTTGCTATGTTGCAGGCTGTCTCCAAGGCTGTGCAGAAATATGTAGGTGATTTGATCCACCCAATCTCTAATGAGTTTGAAACAATGAGCATTGCGCTCTTCTGGTTGTATTGAGGGAGAAGGTACTTGAAGTTCCATTCTTTACCTCGCACAATCCAGCCGCCAAAATCCATCCTTGATGTCCCATTTTGCCATAAATACCTTGTCATCTGACATGGATGCAAATGCATAGATGGTTCTGGCCAAGGAGTGTCCAATCTGATTGATTACCCCTTGTGGTGCAGTTTTTACTGTATTTTCATTGACTGATGGGAGGACAGCGCTGTCTCGTAGTCATAGGGCAGGTGTAAGTCAAGAATTGTGCAATATTGCCAAGCCTCATGAGGTATCATAGAGATTGGGGAATTCTTCAGCTCCGTTGGTGGGTCATCTTTTATATCAAGCCAGTTGATCAGATGGGTGTGTCCTGTCCTGAATTTTTCAGTCACCTTTGTGTTGAGTTGTTTTCTAGCATTTTTGCAAGTGCCGATTTGTGTGGCTCTCGGTCAATCACTTCCTGTATCTGCGCTTGAGTCCATGGTTGTCCGGTCTGGACTGGGCACCCCGTGATGCATACTGAAGAAGCATGACCACTGCTGGATAGTGAAGTACCAATCCCGATTGGCGGATGTGGTTGCAATGCCGTGGTATGTTGTTGGCAAACAACAGGAGGTTGTATTTGACTTTGTGTGTTGAACAATATGACCCCATCACCACTTGTTTTGTCTGTGAATGATGTCAGTGTGCCCTGTTCTCCTTGTGGAGCTGTTTGGTAGTTGTGCCAGTGACCAAGGACAAGTTGTTTAATGTTGGATGGTGGAGCCCAGTTTATAGTGGTTTGGCAGCCTGCTGTGGTGGAAAATAATTTAACATGATTCAAAAGAGGGAGCACCAAGATTATGTTAGTGACATGCACGTCATTGTCAAATGTCTAGGGATGTGAATGTGATGCACATACCATGGTGTAGGTCACCCGCCGGCTGCTGTCACCTTGCTCAGCATCATTGTGGGTCACACACCAGCACCCCAAGGTGCATTGGCTGTTGCTGACAGAGTGGGGCCTTGACTATCATGTTGCTCTTGTTGTTGGTTGTGTATTGACGGTTGTTCCCCTTATGCTCCATAGGGGGGCTGGTCAATAACATAAGAAATATGTGTGTCTTACCTTGCCCATTATTGAGTAAGGTTGCCACAGAATGCTTTGCAAGCTGCAATGTTTTGTTCACACCCTCCTTCACTGCAGATCATATACACTGCCTTGTCATGCTTTCCGTGGCATCTGGTGTGGGACACGGTGTTGCATTGCAAGTATTGCCTCCACCTGTCTCACGTGAAGGGTAAGCCTCACATGCTCTGCCTGGAAATTTTCTGGAAGAGGTTGGCTGGAACATTTGTTACATTGTAAGGGGTTCCGTTGCTAAGCATTTTTTACCCTTGGTGCTAAGAGGCAACGCAGTGTCTGGATGAAGTCCTCTGGGGAATGTGTCCCATTTTTTCCCTGCTGCAGATGTGCCCTTGACACTTCCTGAGGATATACAAGTAACAGAGCTCATTCTTTTCATCCTGAGGTACTTTGGAAGGGTTGGGAGTGAAGCCACCAATCTGTTTGCAACTTGTAGTAGGTTGTGCAACTGGATGCTGCAAAAGTGTATGTTGTTGTTTGTCATAGGGATCATGATGACTGGATGGATGTCTGACTGTCAGCTTACCACCAGTTTCTCTGGGTAGTGGGACACAATGCCATCCACCAGATATGCAGCCTTGCATCCCACAGCCAGATCCCAGCTAGACATGATCACACAGGTGGTAGGCCTTGTGGTGGTGCAAACATGACCATGGGTTGCTTCATTGTGCTTCCATACATGTGTCTACGTGTTGTTGCCAAAGCCCCCACTGTGGCTGTTACCATCTTTTGCTAAAAAAGTTTCCCATCCATATTTCCCAGCATGCATGTACATCAGCACCGATGATTTGCATAAGCAAAGAAGTTGACCTTCTGACATTTCCTGATGCAAAATTGTCTGCTGTGATGGTGCAAAAGAAATATTGTCTGTTGTCATTAAGGACCGCCCATGTTATCTGTTGACATATTGTTGGGGTGAAGTTGTGAGCATTTGCAAAATTCTTCAAGTCAAGCATCGTAAACATTGCATGGCAATTAACAAAATATCATGTTTGTCTCCAAGCAGCACTCATAACCAGGCACAAAATGTTCCAATGTCCAGCTTGAGCTTGTGATATGTGGATGCCAGCGGTCTTGGTTCCCACTTTCCTAGCAGCAATGCCTCAGCAAGAAAGTGGTTTTGTTGTATCATTTACATGGTCTGCTCGCACAAGAGTATGATGGTCATCTCATTGCCTGCCCATGCTTGACAGATTAGTAGGGAATTGCCTTGCTCTGCAGTGCTCAAATGTGCTGTGGACATTCCTGCCCCAAACTCCATCTGTACAATATCATCCATTGATGCCTTGTCATTTAAACACTGTGATTAATTTGGACATCATTTTTTCAAGCCCACACTCACATTTCTTCCACTAGATGCATGCTTTGTGTGCCCACCTCATCTGTATCCTGGAAATACTCCCAGATGAGTTACACTGCTGTTGTCGTGCAGACAAAACTAAAGCCTTTGAGTTATGCAAGCTGAAACTTGCTGTATGGCTTGGGATCATCTGTGTGGCATGCAGGTTGGGTGTCACCAGTGGTTTCTGGTGTTCTTTTGCTTGCCTTGAGTCCAGCTACCATGGCTGCTGTGACTTGGGCCATTATGAACATGTCAGCACCTGCCAGAGTTTGTGTGGGTGTGGTCACCCAGGAGCTTAGTTGGAAATGTCGGTATTGTGTCGTGTCGCTGGACCCCCCCAAATGACATGTCGTCCCGACAAGTGCCAATGTGTCGTGAAAATGTTGGGAATGTTGGCCCGACAGTTCATCAAATTCTGTCGTCCTGACCATGCCAGACAACGTGACATGTTGTGTCGAGACGACGTCAGCCAACATGTCGGCTGATTCTTTTGGACATAAAGAAAAAATTGTG
>JALLPD010002521.1:0-10075 GCA_036940065.1 Cyclotella cf. meneghiniana
TATTCTTTCTGACTCCTAAGTAACAAGGCTTAAATTTCTGAAAAGTTGAAATTTTTCGATTCGCAGCACTTTTTAACATTTAAATCTCTTTTCAAGCACTGTTGACATTTCTGAAAGAGCGCAAAGTAGAAAATTCAAGTAAAATATTTGAGCTACTGAATATTGAATTTTATCTTTTCTTCCATACTCCCTTCAACTTCCAAGAAAAAATGGGTTGAATAATCTGTTTGGGCTGAATTAGGGAACTATTTCAAAATATTTTTAAAATGAAGCATTTCAAAAATAATCAGACTACTACAATTATGTCAGCCAACATTGATCATGTTGGCATAATGATAAAGAAGATGAATTGTTTTCAGCAAAAGCTAATTATGTTATGCCTAGAAAATGTACTATAAAGCCACTGCTCAATGTTTAAGTGTAACTACCCATGGGTTTCATTCAAATAAATGGTGCATGCTGCTCACAATTACACTGAATTGTGTGTACTGCCATTCAATGGATAGCAATTGACCAATTTATTAAGACACCGTGATTATTGAAATTCTCACAAACAAGTGCAACTCTTTTCATTTAATAGGCTTGAGAGAGTAAACACGTCATAGCCTCTAACCTCAAAAAGGGGCAGTACAGTACTGTAAAGGCTACAAAGTGAAAATGATGATAGTTACTGAGCAATTCTACTACTCATGCACCCATCAACCATAAAATTGAAGTGATGGAACATGAAATGTCCCGAGATACTGTAAAGTGTGTCTATCACACCATTTTTTTGAATTTTAAAGCTAGTGAAACGAAAATGTCTACTAAAAAATTATGTTTGATAGTACCCTACTTCCATCATTTTGTTATGCTCCCTGTTGTTTGCTCCATTTATTTTGCTAGTAGGAGGCCTTGTACCCTTTTGCCCACTTATCACCCACCCTTATTTTGCACCATCCATGGCCAACCTCCCATCTCCCATCAGCACCCCCGGACTCCAAAACATTATCTGATCTCAATCATTATTTTTGATAGCAATGACTGTTTGTTTAATATGTTGCAAGGAAACTGAAGCAGAATGAGTCAGATTAATGCACAATGTGCATGATTTCAAACGAGGTACACCAAAAATTTGGTTGCAATTGTTATATGATTATTCTCATGCTTAATTTTTCATAATTTAAGTGCATGTGAATTCTACAAATGTTGTAACACCTGTAAGATCAAGTGTCCTTCATCTGCTGTGATAAGTCTTGAAATGTTAGTAAGAGAAATTAATAACATGTATGAGTTACATCAAAGGTTGGACACTATCAAGCACAAACAGATGACCGTTCGTGTTGTTGAAGAATTGATAGCATCTGGGAATAACATTCTTGCTGCCTGCAAATGTGCTAACCTTGATCAATTCATTTTTACACATGGAAGAAGCTTTTGGAAATAGACTGACAAATAACCACACATAAATACTTACCTGGACATATCCGCTCTCTACACAGAGGTAGGGCAAGCATCCTTGCTCGAAAAGAAAATGAATTCCTGAGGTTAAGTCTTGAACAATGTGAGAAAGGAATCCAGGTGACTGTGAAGATAATCCAGAGGTTTGCCAAAACAATAATGCCCGCTGAACTTCATGGGAAAACAAGGAATGCTATTGAGCAGGAAGTTCATTGCTTTCTCCTCTACCTTGCTTTAATACACTGTGTTTCCATGCACACTGTGAAAGAAGTTCTGTCAAAACAAAGGCCACCTCTCATGAATTCATGGAGTTCATGAGGCAAAAAGTCAAACACATGAATCTAGACCATGTCTTGAACATGGACCACACTCTCATCCCCTCACATTTCACTCAAATGGCACAAGGATGAAAAGAGGGTCACGCATGATCCACATTGTCAGATCCACATTGGACATGAAAAGGGCAACACTGGCAGCAACTTGCACTATGAGTAGCAAGATATTACCTCCGCTCATTTTGTAAGGGGGAAAATGGCCATATTGAAAAAAGGAACTCTCAACATTACCAGAAATGGGATTTTACTCCATGCAAAAAGGGATGGATGGATGAAAGTGTGATGTGTCTGTGGTTAAAAAAGTGTTGTGTGCCTTGGAAAAATACTCTTCTCTATGACCTGACACCATTCCTAATCTTGGACTCTTTTTGCATCCACATTATGGGACCAATTGCTGAAAAAAACTAGGGTCTCTGCATAGAGGGCCAACATATCCCTGGCAGGTGCACATACTTGTGTCAACTGATTGATGTGGGCATCAATAGGCCTATCAAGGTGGCATTCGGAAACCTATGGGAAGATAGGTTGGAGATGGAGGTTGTGTAAAATGGGCATTTTTCCAAATTTCAACATCATCTTGTGAATTGATTGCAAATTGGGTGGTTGAAGTGTACTGGATGATGGATGAGGAATTGTGCAAGAAGACATGGAGGAAAAAGAGATTTGAGTGAGCTTGTAATTAATTTCTATAATATAATTGATGTTTTTTATTAGATGTATTGTTAATAATGTCTCTCAACCTTAAATTAATTGGAGACTGTGGTAATTGCTTAATCTTTGTCATCAAGAACCTTGTCTTCATCATCAACAATTTCAGTGGGGTGTAGCGATGCTTCCTGTGATATAACATGCAGCAGTATGAGTGTGGTTGTTAGCACATAAAAAACTCGAACAGTCTCACCACAACTCTGTGTAGCATCTAGCCATGTGCGCCAACTGCATGCTCCCTTGGTGTGAAACCTACCCATCATCCATCCCTTTGGTCAAAAAGAGCAAAATAAGCAGCAATGTCATATGGTGCCATGGTTCACTTTATGTGTAGCAATACACCAGAGCCGTGTGCTGGTCTTGCCAACAAAATCAAGTTTCTGCAACCAAAGTAGTGAACATTGCATGTGCAATGATTCTGACTATTGGGGTGACCCATTCTGGTGGTGGGAGCAAAGAAAAAATAATGTATGTTGTGGAGCAGGATAGAAATTAAGACGTAAATATCTAGGCCCACCAAAAAGGCAAGTTGATGTTTAGTGAGTAATGCACCAATCAGCCATATCTTTTGAACCAATGGGATCTACTGGGAGGCCAGAATATGGGCAGATTGGTCTAGAAAAGACAAAGCTATTCATAGTCCATTTAGGTTAAAAAGAGGGGTTGAATGGCTCAAAAAGTATAATGTGTGAAAATTGGTGAGTATAACAGCTGTGTTTTATTGCTCCGATTTTTATAGTGGCTATTCTTTCTGACTCCTAAGTAACAAGGCTTAAATTTCTGAAGAAGTTGAAATTTTTGAATTGCTGCATTTTTCAACATTCAAGATCTCTTGTTCAAGAATTGTTGAAATTTCTGAAAGAGTGCAAATTAAAAATCAAGTAAAATATTTGAGCTCCTGAATATTTAATTTCATCTTTTCTTCCACACTTCCCTCAACTTCTAAGAGAAAATGGGTTGAATATTCTGGTTAGGCTGAATTAGGGGAATGAGTTCAAAATATTTCTTAAAATGAAGCATTTCAAAAATGTAAATCAGTCTACTACAATTATTTCAGCCAACAATCCATAATGATGAAAAAGATAGAAACGTTTTCAGCACAAGCTAATTAGGGTATGAGTAGAAAATGTATTGTCAAGTCACTCTTCAATCATTATGTGTGTCTACCCGCAGGTCTCATCCAAATTGGTGCATGCTGCTCATGAATATGCTGAATTGTGTGTGCTGCCATAAACAAGGATTGCAATTGACTAATTTATTGTGACACCATGGTCCAATTCAGTGCCAAAGCACTCCACAAGTCCATGTGCTGATTGCATGCATTGATTCTGTCATGTGTGATGAAATGGTAAAAACAGTCATCTTTACTGTGCATAATTATCCAAGAGAACAGGCTCTTAGAATACATGTCTGATGAAGGAACACCACCTTCTAATATTTCACCTGCCACACCAATCTGCCAAGTGAGTTTTTCCTCTTCAAAATTGTTGTTGATTTATGTTCATTTTACTTTTTTGTCTTGCCAAGAGGGAGACCCTGGACCCCCTCAATGCCATCATCAAGGATATTGGATGTAGCATTAGATCATTTCATGAGTACTTTACTCTTCTAACAAACACAAACATCACTCAACAACTATTTATTAAACAAAGAGTCAGAGGAATATAACAATCAATCAGCATCAGGAACATTCAAGAGGGGGTGGTATTATATTTTACACAATAGGACCTGAAAATGCAGTAGGAATTAACTTCTTTGGGGACAAAGGCTGTCTGTAAGGCTGTGATTGACTTTTAACATTTGAAGAGTGACTAAGATTTGGCAATTTTTTTAATGTTATTTTAATTTTTATAGTCGCTGAGTGCTCTTGACCAGCATTACTTTGTACCCAATCTGACAATTGATGTTTCCATACCACCACATTTGATTCCATAATTCTCCATCTGTCCCCATCTGCCTCATTACTTTATTCAAACGTCCAATCATTTGCCACCGATGACTCTCTCTTCCACATCAACCATGTTTTTAGTTGTGGCCGCATGTTTCCTTCATCATGCCATATTTTCCAGTGTAACCCCCTCAGTATTATGGGATCCTGTGCTAGGGCAAAGAAAGCTCCTTTGCCAGGGGCATTTTTACCTTGAGAGAGAAGCAATTGTTGTGATGGGTATTCTCAACGAATGTTGCAACCATCCCTACATTCCCCCAAATCTTCTTCAACAACACTAGGGAGCTAACAAGCTGCATCACCTGTTCAAAGATTTCCTCAACTCCAGGCTACACCAGCCAGTGATGGCCCTGGATCAAGTCAACAAAATCTAGTCATACCAGCTCTTCTATCTTTTGATGAAGGTGGCGAAAGTGATTGCACATTCACGGTGAGACCAAGGACTCATAACTTTTCAGGTCAAATGGAAAGGAGGATCCTAATGGTAATGAAAGCAGTGATGAGTACGTGCCTAGAACAGAGGTTCCAAGTCTTCCCATCCCCCATGTAGACAATGATGATCTTTCTGTCCCCCATCCTGACATGCCAACACAGGATGTAGAGTCCAATGATGAGTGCAATGAAGCCATGATGGATGTGAACAAGTCATGAGATTTCTGAATCAAAAATAAATTTCTCACAAATACAGAGAGGCTGTGGAAATTACTTTGATAGCAATGGCTGGGATAAATACTGTTGAACATGAGAGGGGAGATGCTTCTTGGAGGAATGCAATAATGGATAAGCAGTATATTGCTTTGGTTGATTTGTTTGAAGTTGATGATTTTGAGAATATCAATGACAACTTACAGGAAATAATGAAGGATCAATTGAAGCATGCACAGGTACAAGTTACTTGGGAGAAACTGTGGAACAAGTACACTGTCATCTGAGAAGAGCTACGATTAATGCATACTAGGATTAAGACCAATCCACATGACATTCCCAGTTGGAGGCAACTAAGGCATGTGTATATGGATTGGTTGCTTACTCATTTAAAGGAGGTGGGGGTAACTCTATTGTTTTTGTTTGGATAGTGTGCATACTTACTGCATTGACAAATTCTAATCATTCAAAAGAAGTCATTTTACAGGCTCCAAAGTATGATAACTATTTAAATGAAGACCCCAAGAGAGAACTGCCTTATGATTGGTGCTTAACAAACAGGATGGTAGTCCATTGTTGGCATTCAAATTTCATGTACAGGACAAAGCAGTTGTTTCAACTTGTACTGGACACCCAGCTAGAATGACAAGGGTTCAACAGAGGAAAACAATGACTGCAAGAATTATGAATTAACATAACAATGAGAGAGTGCATAGTGCTGCAGCACTACTGGCTGTTCAACAGAGTGACCCGGAATCAAGCAAGAGCCAGAGGCTTTAGAATGATGTTAAAATGAATTTGGTGGCAAGGAAACCAATCAAAAATGAGTTAGATAATTGTAATGCAACTAGGATGAAATTGGCATTGCTTCAAAACAACAAAGACTCCATGGTTGCAAAGTATGGAAAGACTGAATACAACAACAGAGTTACTGGATTAATATACAGATTATTGGAAACTCCTCCAGCATTCAACAGTCATGAGGAAGCAATGAGTAATATTGACAAAAATAATGTGGGGAATACGTCTGAGTCTGATTGATTGAAATAATTGTTAATTTTTGGTGTTAAAATTTCTAGTTATCATCTACAATGCAATAGTTAAGTACAAAACTTCTCTGATAAGCTGAATTAACTCCTTCTGCACCTATGAATTGACCTACAATATTCAATGTGTTCTGCTAAAATATTCCTTGCTCATTCCATTGTGAAGACAATCATCTCTCACTCCTGCTAGTCCTAGTTCTGTTGTTATTGTCCACACTGCTGCCATTCCAAATATAAATAGCATCTAATCCCATGAGTACACCTCAAACAACCCTCGTCTGATTCTCTACTGCCTCTGGATTGTCAACCATGATATTATGCAAAACTCAACAAGGCAAGAAAATTGATTCAATTGACTCCAAATTTCGAAAGTGCACATCATATTCTAGAATCTCCATCTCTTCTTTAGAATCCCAAAGGTACGTCTAACATCCTTCCGTACACTATCAATGTTCACAGAAAAGTAACCCTGTCTGGTTGAATTCAATTCCCCTTTAAATGGACATATTGAGCTGGGCCAACTGTCCTGTTAAAGTGTAGTAATACCATGTCACCAAACCAAATGGTACCAATTGTTGATAATCTTATCATCACAAACAATATATTTGTCATTCTTTGTAACATACTGAACAGGAGCTACTCCAAGAATCTTGTGCTTATTGTTAGTCACACACTCAAATGCATTTGATGGAAATCTTTCCTTACTGCAAACCCTGTTGAAGTCATCTGCAGGGCAACATGATCATTTTAGATGAACTACATCAATGAAGCCACCACATCCTGGTAAGAAGATATCTTCATAGTCATTCAAGACAGGCCTTAAACTTTCAATGGTGTCAATATTTTTGATTCACTCATCCTTGCATGAACTGATCCTTTCTATAAAGAGAAGAAAAAAATTTCAATTCTCATCTTTAAACAATGTAGTCTCAAGTTTGAATTGCCAAAAAGGTCTCCCATTTTCAAGGTATTCCAGTGTGGTCATGATGAGAAGTTGAATACAATCATATAAATGTTTCATGTGTCTGACTCTTTTTGTAGGTTTAACCCGCACCCTCTCTCAATGAATTGTTTGGTCAATTCATCAATCATATGCAGAGGAACCCAAAAACTACTCCTAAAAACAGAATACCTATCTCAAGATTTGAGGTATGTTCTCTCATGGACTGATGGATGGAGAACATGTAAATAATAATGTGATTTGTAGATGTCGCCAAACAAGTATCTAAACAGATTACGTGTCTGCGTCTGCAAGTTGCTGCAATGCAAATGTTGTTCTGCTCTTGTAGAAATTTGTTGGTGTTGCTGAACATGAAGGGATGATCATCATCATCAGTAAATCCTTCAATGGAAGCATGTAAACTATACATGCATTCAATCCATTTCTGGTAGCTACACAAGATGTCATCAACATCAGAACAATTGCCTCCCCATCTGTCAGTATCTTTGTTGTCAGATGATGACAATACATCAGAATTATCTGGGAATTCATTTATAGCATTGAAGGAATGCAGTGTTGCCAATGAACTGCGGACAATGTCCACACCCATGTTGCTAATGGTGTCATGGTAAAATGTCGACAGAGCAGAGCACAAAATGCTAGCAGGCAACATGATGACTTGCTTATTTGTATGAAGACAGGGGGAAATAAATATGTGGGAATGTCAGATGCACATGTCAAGTTGCCAAAATACGCTGCATTTATCAAAAATGTCAGTCATATTTGCCACCTGACATCAAATTTTGACATGCAGAATCGCTAAAAATGGCTGATTTTCAAAAAATTGTCAGATGTCAGGTCAAAATTTGACCTGATGTTTTTTGGTCATGGGACTCAAAAAAATGTCAAATGTCGACTTCAGGCTTACTTAGTCACAGCCTAATGTAAAACTTGTCAATAGACCTAGCAACAATCATAACAATGGTAACAATAGCAGAAAGGAAAGAGGCCACAGCAATCATGATGGCAACATGAAGAGACAGAATGTTGATGGAAATAAAGGCAGCAAAAACAATCATTGAGGTTACACTGATGATGGTGGTAACAGAAATGTTAGTAGTGATAACAATCATTTTGTAAGAATGGCTTGTTGGAATAAAATTGTTCTTAACTAGCTATAAACTAATCCATTACTTAGCAGCACATCCGAACACATTTTAAGTACTGAACCATCTTGATTCAGATCAAACAAGTTTTAATATTACTTACTATGACACCACTCTTGTTTGGAGGCTGATCATTTATGCCAACTTAAATATTGCCCTATCAATATTACAGGCAATTAACAGCTTTATCTACCTACAATGACTGTTAGCATTGAAAATTTTACAATGCTCCAAAGATTTTCATATGTATGTTTGAAAACAGAGCTCTTATGTGTTGCACAAAGACAGCATGACTTTTCTTACAAAAACCACTGTTAACAAAGCTTTTACCTGTTAATTCATACAGTATATCCAATAAGTTAGGTGAATGCTGATGGATGATTCTGAGTCATTTGAGTCACAAAACCTGACTTAATTGTCATACCAAATGGAGTATAGTATTGGACTGATCAGGGTAGGCTCCAAGTACCAAGGACAAAAATTGTTTGCATGGATGTATTATGGATATCAATTGGGGATAAAATGAATACACATAATAGGAATATCATGTGGAATGCATAAACATGCATATTTGCATTCATCAACTCTACAATTACCTGGCAAAAGTAATAAAGGGTATGATGTGCAGACTCCAACGACCATGAAGGATGAAACCACTAGCATTTCATTGCTAACAGTTACTATCCTTGGTTTGGTTGGTGTTGTCTTAGAGTGTCCATAGGAGCTTTAGCATCATGGGCAATAGTGGCCACACATTCCATAAGGAAGTATGAACAGAGGTATACTATGGAGAAAGAATGGGAAATAATAAGTACTCATGTGCATATCACATGTTTACCTGAGTCACTAACAACAGAAATTAAATGCTAGAAGTTTTACAACAGGCTGATTTAAAAAAATACAGGGGACACTCTTAGCACACCCATATCCTCCTGCTGTTAACTTTTGATGGTGATAATGTCAATAGAAAGTTCATTTTTGGGCTGCACACCCCTATCAAAGGCAAACACTGGGGCTTATGACAGCAATACTAATACAAACACTAAGAGATGCAGAAGTAAACATCATTCAAGACTCTACATTGCAAAAGAAAAGTTATCATATGATACCCATGCACTCTCAAAATGTCAGAGAGTGCCAGTGACTCAAAAGAGATTTTACACTCTATTTAAGCTGCACTTTTTTATCCGCCCAAAAGTTAATGCATAAATCATCCAGGCTTACAGGTGGCTATGGGTGCTGCATCCTAATCACAAGTCACTTCATTTCTGATCAACTGTTGGATGTAGATATGGAGTGCATATTGGTGTGTGCTTTTGTATTTAATGATGACAGCCTATTGGTCCAAATTATGGTGAAGCATAAGGGTGGCTTATAGTGTAGTCCATACTGGTATTTACAACCTGTAAGGCACTCATATATTCAGACAAACTTGAAGTGCACAGGCAGAGCATACTTGTATACAGTTGTATAATGAAGAAATTATGGATGTATCATTCTAAGATTCAGTCTATGTGCTCCTTAGGCACAAGTCCAAGAATACACACAGCTCACACATGCTGCCAGCAGCAACCCCCTTAACTGGACATATGTTTTTGCTACATTTTCATTTTAAAATGTGATCATCACAGGATCATCCTCACCATTGGGGATATCTCCATCTCCACAGTGAATTGAAATAGTTGCCATCAATTCCTGACATATGCCAAGAATTGGCTTTCACTTGTAAGCTCTAGGAGCTTCCAACTGGAATCTCCCAAAGGTCTTCTGAAACTTTGTCTTGAACAAAGGTAGTATGCAAATGTCATAATATGTTAGTTTTTCAGAAACAACATATTTAAGTGCGT
>JALLPD010002522.1:0-10051 GCA_036940065.1 Cyclotella cf. meneghiniana
CCATGCTCTTTAGAAAAAAAAAAAAAAAAAAATTGTACCATCCATGCTTTGATCTTCTCCAGTCCCCATGCCCATCTTCATGCTCCAATCTTAAAGCTATTATAAAATCTGAAAAAAGTCTGAAAATAGAGTACCACACAAATACCCCTTCCCCCCCCCTTGGTCCGATGCTAATGTGAAATATCAAATCATTTGAACCAGAAATCAGCACTCATTGAGTCCTGGATTGTTTTTTGAAAATTGATAAAAAATAAAATAGTCTGAAAACAGACTTGTCCTCACACTCCCATCACTACACTCCCATCCCCACACTCCTATGAAGGGAATACTAGCTCCTGTCCCCATGCTCCTGTCCCCACTATCCAGTCCCACAATAAAAATTGTCACTCAGTCGGTCCTGAATTGCTTTTGAAAATTGATCAACAAAAATTCAAAATTATCTGATTAAGACTACCAAAAAAATAATTGCTCCCATTCCCATGTTTTCATCCCCATGCTCCTATTCCATGCTTCCATCTTCTTCAGTCCCCACATGGCATGTCTTCATGCTCCCATCCAAATGCTCTTGTAAAATCCAAAAAACAGTCTGAAAACAGTGTAGCACACAAATAATCATTCCCCCCATGCTTCCACGCGAATATGAGAAATCAACTGAATTTAACCAAAAATTGGCACTCAGTGAGTCCCAAGTTCATTTATGAAAATTGATTAAAAAAATTCAAAGTAGTCTGAAAACAGACGGCCAGAAAAATAATTTCTCCCATCCCAATGCTCCCATCCCAATGCTCCCATCCCCACACTCCCATCCCCATATTCCCATCCCCATGCTCCTAAGAATTAAGTTCCTGTCCCCATGCTTCTGTCTCCATGCTCCTTCCCCATGTTCCTTTCCCCATGCTCCTGCCCTCATTCCCCCATCCTCATGAGTCCGTCCCCATGCTCAAAATTGGCACTCATTGAGTGCTGAATTATTTTTGAAAACTGATCAGCAAAAAATTCAACATTGTCTAAAAATAGACTACCAGAAAAAAATGCTCCCATCCCCATGCTCCTGTCCCCATGCTCCTATTCCATGCTTCCATCTTCTCCAGTCCCCACCTGCCCATCTTCATGCTCCCATCCCAAAGATCTTATAAAATCGGAAAAATAGTCTGAAAACAGACTACCACACAAATAATCACTCCCCTCCCCATGCTTCCATGCCAATGTGAGATTAAATCATTTGATCAACAAAAATTTTAAAAAAATGAAAATTGACTACCAGAAAAAATCGTTCCCATCCCCATGCTCCCATCCCCACTCTCCTATGAATTAAATACTCACTCCCAATCCCAAACCTCCTATAAATTAAATTCTCACTCCCATCCCCATGCTCTCATTCACATATTCATATTCCATGCCCCCGTCCCCATGCTCCGGTCCCCATGCTCCAGTCCCTAAGCCCCCAAGCTAACATAAATTTCTAATTTCTAAAATCTCAAAGCTACCTTCACAAAGCTATCCTCATCTACCTTCACAAAGCTACCTTCCTGGTACCTTCACAATATATCCACTCATTTGAATGAAAATAGAAGTGTGCATTTTAATATAGGTAATGCTACAGCACCATGCCACCGTCCCAATTTGTAAATGGGATTGTATAGAATTGATGCCAACTCTATACATTTTCTACTTCAAGTAGGATAACATCAAGGAATATACTCTCACTCCTAAATACATGATGTGGGACTCCTAGATATACTCCCTCCAAGATTTGAGATGAATTGATATTGATGATGATATTTTCCCATACACTGGTAGACCTCTCTCAATCAATTATTGATTAATTGCAAAAGAGGTAGTAAGGCATGTTTTACTACCAGTCGCCATTAAATGTTATTATAAGCTTATAATATAATCTCTTTAAGGTCATTACAAGGTAGAAATAAGAAATCATCCTTAAATTATCTGTATATCTCAAACATGAAAAAACTGGCTAAGGAGGAGGAGAAGAAGAAGGAATGGAAGGAGGAGGAGGAGGAGGAGGAGGAGAAAAACACTAAATTATCATACATCTAAGCTTAAAAAAATCTTGATAAAACTAATCTTTAAAAAAGCATGATACAACTAAGCTTTAAAAAAATCTTGATAAAAGTATACTGCACATATCCAGGTATTATTGGAAATTTGTAACCTATGTCGTATTTTCCACATTGGGATTTCCCATCATTTTTTCATTGGTATATAACACATGATACTTTGTTCTTGACAGTGACTGACTCATGAACAAATTTCATGTGCTTTAATTTTTAGTGCAAGTTCTGTTTCATGTAAATGAATGTACTTCAACATTATACATAGTACTTCTGCAACAGCTTTTTGTGAAGGTGTTTGCATGATTTCAGCGAAGCAACATAAGACAATCACACTGTGCGGTTGTAAAAAAGCAACATTATAAATTATGAATGCTCTACAAAGGGAAAAAATGTATATGCAACAAAACAGTTTGACCGATTTTGCATATTTGTATGTGGGAATGAAAACCTTTATTAGTATTTCTTACTAATGAGCTTTTGTTAGACATTTCAGTTGTAAAAGAAAAATGGGTACACAAAACCTTTCTCATACCTTACCCCCCCTCCATAGACTTCTGGGATTGTTTCTCATGCTCTTTTTCCAACATTGATAATTCAAAAATTCATTCGCACCAGCTAGTAAACCAGATGGGATGGCATTTGGAAGATACTTAAGATATTTCATTCCCCTCAGCTAGAAAAGTCTAAGAAAAAAAACATATCCCTTCTAATTCAATATGGTTGATTCATTGATGTATTCAAATACATAAAACAATCTTGAAAAAATATCAAGACTTGGAATATAAAATCATTATGCTGAACATATTCATGTTTTTATTAATTGATTGATGTGATTTCTATTTTTTTGTAAATATGTAAGATTTTTTTATCCATCCAAACCTTGTGGATCCAATTGATCCCTCTATCATCCAATCAATAGATCAATAAATTAGTGCTCAGTTCACTGAAAGAAAGTGAAGTAAGCAATTTCTTGAAGAATATGAATTTTTAAGGATATACAACTCACAGAACTGGCATGATGTAGGGCCCTGATAACAGGGTTCACCCAGCCATGTCAACAATAACTTCATCTATGTAAGGAGAACATGTTGCTTATACAAAATATCTTAGATGCTGTTTCATGAGTTCAGATGAGTGGGGGGAGTTAATATTATTTTTTAAGTTATATTGCAAATGTAGGTCTAATCATGAGTACCTTGGAGAAAGAATGTCAAATTTGATTTGCAGGTGAGTGACTTCCATGAGCATGCTGCCTGCATGACTCAGATGTTAGTATTGTTCCTGAGTCATATGTGGGTCTTGTTCGGTCCATGTTCTTGTGGTGACAGTATTACTCGGCAATCTTACATCAACTTTAAAGGCAGTCACACTTTCCCATTACTACTTCAATTACATCCATTCCATTCAAAATGTTGACATGTATGAATTCACTATTTTGTTGCTTTGAGGACATATATCTACCACTGCCAATAAGCTCTCCAAGAGTACCCCAACTTTTTCCAGGATCTATTTGTTGCATTGGATGCTTGTAGCCCTTCATTTCCTGTTCATTGCAATAACAAAGAGAGTAACTTCCACTGCTTATAATTTGTAACATGGACTTCAATCCCCAAAAGCTTAGGTTTGATGAAATAATATGAAATAATGCTTTCAATTGGGAAAATGTCAGTGAAAAGTGTTTGTCTATAGCTTCTCATTTATCTAGATCTAACCCTACTATGACCCTCTAGCCTACAATAATGAACATCATTACAACAGTCCTACAACTCAGTATTATAAGTACTGATCAGGAACTACCCTACAAACACCACGTGTCTATGTCTTATTTTTATTGGATACAATGTTGTTTGTATCCGATTTTATTTCATATCACATTATTGATTTAAATGATGTAAATTTCTTAGTAATTTTTTGTCTCCGGCTTTTTCCCAACCCTGCAACCATGCTACAACTCAGTGTTATGAACACTGATGTGAAGCTTTTCTATGGCCATTATCTTGTTTCTATGTCTTTTTTCATTTGCGATGTTAGTTCTCTCTGTTATAATGTACTAGGAATAATTTATTTTATTGATGTAGAAGTCTTTGTAAATGTTTTTGTCACAAGCTTTTTTCGAGTTTAGCTAAGCCTTCTTATGTGAAACATTTTTTGTGGGACATATCCGACTGATGTACGTTTGCATATATAAGCACATACTTTTATTAGATGTAATACTTTTATTAGATGTAATATCACAGAAAACAAGAGCTTGTGCACCATGTTGATGCCCTGTTGCACACACTGTTGCACCCTTTTCTGAAGGAGAAGGTGAAGGTGAAGGAGGGGAAGAAGAAGAAAACAAAGCATGTTTAAAAACGGCTCGATATTTTTTTGATGACCATGTGGGAGTATGTAGAATTCTTATGATCTGGAAGGATGCTCTCTATGTCATGAGTTTCTCTTGTCCCTATGGAAAACTTGATTCCCCACCAAACGATACTGTACTGACGTCTCTCTACCTACTATTAAGTGCCGTGTGATAGACACAACCAATGTCCAGAGGTAATTAAAGTGGGTCTATCGCTCAACTCTCTCACAAATTAAAATCATGTGAAATGAAGACGTCTATAAAAAATAATGATAGATACTACTATACTGCTATCATTTTTTATGCCCCCCTGTTGTTTGCACCAATTCATTGTGATAGAAGGAGGCTTTCTACCATCCGGCCCATTCACCGCCCACCTTTATATCATACCATCAATGGCCAACCTCCCCTCTTCTCTCTGCACCCCCAGACTACCAAAACAAATGATTGGATAGTATCTGTTATAACCGGTATCCAGAAGTATCAGTACAAGCCCTCCACACTTAAATACAAACAGTCAACTGTTTGTGCCATTCAGGCAATGGTAGTCAATCAGCAAGCTACTGACATTGCTTCTGCGTGAAGCCATCTTAACGTTGACCGTCGTCTTGTTTACAGATGGAAAAGTCTTCTAGAATAGTTGATACATTTTAACATTAGTCTATTATCTTTAGTTAAGCATTAACTGCTGTAATTAAATTCAAGGCACACAATCAAAACCACACTCCTTTTCTGCCAGCGTATATCCATAGTTCCTGTAATTCAGGGCACGCCGTGAGAGTTTGAATGATGAGGTGTATACACATCAAAAATACGAACTATTGCACCATCCAATGAGTCTCCATGAGCACCAACTGAATGCTCTCGGGGTGTGAATCCCACTCGACATCCGTTGCTGCCATCACGGAGAACCAATCTTGTCCTGTTTTCCGGAGATGCAATAATACGCCTCAGCCAAATGCCGGCCTTGGCAAAAGTAGCGCATTCCCACAACCAAATTGGTGTACATCAAATGCTTGCCCATTCAATGTGGCAACAATACCAACAATTGGAACGGCCTGTTTTGGAGGTGGGAGCGAAGGAAACATCATTTTGGTTGTGGATCAGGAAACAAATTACTACACATAAATATGTAGGTCCACCAAAAGATGTGCGGTGCGAGTTATGTGACAAGCAGCCAAAACTTTTGAACTGATAGGACCTAAGGGGAGCCCCGCATGTATGGGCAGATGGGTCTGCAAAGGCGAATCTATTTCCAATGCATTTAGGCAAAAAAGAGGGGTTTAATAAGGGCTCAAAACAGAAATGTCCGTTATAATGTTGAGATTTTGTAAAGCGTGTCTGTTGCTACAGTGTGTATTTCCCACCGCTCTTTTTGGTTGGTCCAATATTTTACATACTTTCATTTTTCACGAAACCAATACTTTCTGGCACACAATTTGTCCTTTCGAAGAAAATACTCTCAACTATGCATTTATTTAACCGTATTTTCTGCAAGTTTTGGGTGTGATGCGAACATCGCTCGAACTTTTATCGTGCAACAGTGAACGTCCGACTGTGCGCCAATTTTGTCAAATTGTAGCCCCGTCGACAGCGACAATCCTCCTCGAGAGTGAACGGTCGAGAGCGGCGGCAACAGCAACATCATCTTCCGTGCCAGGCAGCAATAGATGCATGCCGTATTTGCTGCCATGACACCGCCAATAGAGAATCCAACTACCATGATGGCAGGATGTCAGTCCAATAGCGAGAGATAGATCGCTGCATCTTGAATCCACGACATTAACGACTCGTCACAAGCGCCGGCTGGAACTCTCCCCTTTCAGGCCTGGCAGCTGACCGCACCGAAATCATTCGCCACCGACGGCAACGACAACGACAACGAGAACGACGACATGGAACATTCTCACACGTGACAATCCAAGAAAAAGAATGGCCACCTCCACAACTCAACACGACAACAAACGCCACGTCTCCCCCCTCCATCCCTCGTTGGGGAGCAACGAAAGCGACGCCGAAAACGCCCATATCGGCGGCATGACGAGTCCTCCCACGCTCAGTCCCCAATCAACCCACGGACAAGGTCCATTGAGTCCCAGAAAGGCGGACAACCGTCAATCCACGTCGACGAGAGGAGCGGAGAAACAGCATCGACCGCAACGATCCAACAGCGCCATCGTCGGAGATTCTCCGCGTTCCAAACCTCACGCCGATCTCTCCGCCGCCGAACGAATGATGATGCAACTGCGAAAAGAAAAGGAAATTTTAATCCGTCAACACCAGCGAGCGTCCGCCGACGGCGCGGAGTCCATCGCGAGCCGTCGCGAGGCGTCCGAGTTGGACTCGCGCGAGGAGTCCGTCGCGGACGAGTCGTCGCGGTGCGAGGCGCCGCCGCCGCCGCCGGGTGTCGCGGGAAAGAAATCGGGTTTTTTGAAACGGGCTTCGACCTTTTTTCCGAAACACCCCGGTCGAAGAAACGACGGCGATGCCGCCGGCGTTCCTGCATTCGGTAATAACAACGCTAACAAAAGCGAGGACAAAAAAGTAAAGAAGCAGAAACATCGTCTCGAATTGACGCGATTGCGAAGTCTCTCCCTCTTGGCTTCGGGAAGTTCCAGTCCCAGCAGCGGCGAAAGCAACGTCAACGACAATGACGGCGAGGCGAGATCGCAAGGAGCAAAGACTCTGCACAGCGTCGCCGCCGCCGCAGGGTTCATCATGACCACGACGGGGGATCTCGTTCACAACGACGCCGATTCCACGGCCCGCGAACGCAACGACGGGAAGGATGTCGAGTCCAAGGGAAGTTCGACGGCGAGTTTCGGTGGATTCGATGTTCGGAAATTTCGACAACGGAGGGAGAGTCGATTGCAACGCAAGGGAGACGATGGAGACGCGTCGAGTGCGGTGGAAAAGGAAAGGGCGAGAATGGACTCTGTCAACCACGACGTGCCGGAGAAACGTGCGGTTGATAAACAGAAGTTCGAACCGATTCTCGCCGAAAATGTACTCGACAAGCCGACTTCGAAACCGAAATTCATCCATAACCCAACGAAAACGACGGGAATCAATCAAGCCATGGCTCGTGCTTCCAATGCCATGAGGAGTCGACCTGACGCGGCGCAGAATAATGCAACAGTTAGTGGCGTTGCCGCCGGTTGGAGGAGATCGTCCATCGCAACCACTCCGGAAAATGACAGTGCGACCGCGAAGGAACGCTCTTTGAGTTCGCGAAATGTTTTTACTCCCAAGAGTGCGATGCGACGACCGTCTCCTTCTTCTTCCTCCGCGGCGGACAGATCGTCCCCATTAATACTCGACTCGACTCCGGGAAACGGTCGCCCGAAACAGCAACACGAGCGATCCAAATCGATGCAAATTCCCACTCCAGAAGAAACGCCCCGGTCCGACCCGTACCCCCCTCCCCACGCAAGGAACACCGACGATGACGCGACACCTCCCGACAACAAACCGCCGCAAACAAATCATCGACGCTTCGTGAGCACCGCGGCCGTCGCCGTCCCGCCCCGAGAGTTGGACGATGCCGCCATTTTCTCGGATTTGTTACCCCCCTCTCCGGCACACCGCCTCGCGCCGGAGAGGGAGTCCTCGATTCCAAAGACGACGCCCGCGAGAACGCCGCGAACGCCTCGTTTTCCGGGGAGGAAGAAGAGAACTTCGAGCGGGGATGCCGCGGAGTGGAAGGTGGATACGGAGAAGGGGGAGACGGACTCGTGTTTGAAGAATGAAAATGTCGTCGCGCCTACCCCTACCAATGCTGCGATTTCCGTCGTGTCCCCCGTGAGAGTGGCGAAGAATCGGCCCACGGGGGATGCCGTTTCGACGGAGGACGAGGCGAAACGTGAGGCATCTTTCAACTCGGAGAAGGGGGAAGGATCCGCGCCCGGCAACGATACTCCTACGAAGCTCGCGTCCCCGCTCGATTTGTCTCCGGGGGATGTCGCTTTGAAGGATGGCGTCGCGAAAGATGGAACAGACTCGAACCGAAAGACCCAGGAAAGATACGCGCCCAGCACCAACACTTCCGCAAAGCTTGCCAAGTCCCCTATGAGAATGAGGAGAAATTTATCTTCGGGGGATTTTGCATCGAAGGATGGTACGGCGGAAGGCGAGAACAGCACTTGTTCAAAGACCGAGGGAAAGAACATCGTCCCAATAACGACGTCGTCAAAGGAAGTAGTGCCTATAGGGGAGAAGAAGCTTTTGATGACTCCACCGCGAATCGGAGGAAGGAATGCCAATCCTACGAGTGTGGCCTTGGATTCTACCTCAAAAGATGAGTTATCGGTGTCAAAAGCCAATAGATCAACGGGCGACAGTGCAGAGCCTTTCAAAGAAGAAACGTCTCAGTCTTCCACGACATGGTCCACCCGCGTTGTGAGAAGGTGCAGATCATCGTCTCGCCCGACAAGAGACGAATCAACACCTACAGGGGCAGAGAGTTCCACTGATGCTTCCACACCCGATACAGCCAAGAACGTGATTAAAGCAACACCTGCGAAGGAGACCTCTGTTACTCCGCCACGATCAGAATCTATGTCCTATCTTGTAACTGGAAGAAGAGAAAGTCGATCATTATCTCGTCGCCGTGCCCCCCTGAAAAAAGAGGCGTTGACAGCCACCAACGCGGACAATCTCGAGGCATTGAACAACACGGTCTCGATTCCATCGAAAGGAGGAACTGTTTCGTCAATTGGAGCTGCGGGCAGAAATGTCCGTTCGATATCGCGACGTCGGGATCCCACTGAGGATGCGCAATCTCCTCTCCCATTGCTCCCTCCAAAGATTGCTGGAGGCGTCAAGAAGCTAGGAGTAGGTAATGCAGCGTCCGACGAAGGTGCAGTGCCGCCGCCTAAAACAGAATCTCTGTCGTGTTTCCGAGGCGGACGAAGAAGGGACCGAGCGTCGTCGCGTCATCGTACATCTGATAGCGAACCTCCTCCTCCGCCGCCCGTGAGTCCGCCGAAGATTGCTAGGAGTGTCGAGAAGCCAGACATTGCTCATACAGAGTCCGATAACGGTGCATTGCCTCCACCGAAAACAGAATCTCTGTCATGTTTTCGAGCTGGACGAAGGTTAGACCGGTCGTCCTCTCGTCCTCGCACATTTGAGAGAGAACCTCCACCGCCGCCGTCCATGAGTCCTCCAAAGAATGCCGGCAGTGGCAAGAAGCCAGTCATTGCTGATACTGTTTCCGATGAAGGGACACAGCCGCCACCCAAAATAGAATCCCTTTCGTGTTTCCGAGGTGGACGAAGAAGGGTTCGATCGGCGTCGCGTCCTCGTACACCTGATAGCCAACCTGCTCCTCCGCCGCCCATGAGTCCTCCAAAGATTGCAAGCTGTGTCAAGAAACCAGTAATTGCTGATAGAGTGTCCGACAAAGATGCACTGCCACCAAACAAAACAGAATCTCTTTCATGTTTCCGAGGTGGACGAAGAAGGGTCCGATCGTCGTCGTGTCCTCGTAAGCCTGATAGCCAACCTGCTCCTCCGCCGCCCATGACTCCTCCAAAAATTTCAGGAAGTGTCAAGAAGCCAGTCATTGCTGATACAGTGACCAACGAAGGAGCACTGCCGCCACCTAAAACAGAATCTCTGTCGTGTT
>JALLPD010002523.1:0-10059 GCA_036940065.1 Cyclotella cf. meneghiniana
TGCCACCATTGCTGCCACCATTGCTGCCACCATTGCTGCCACCATTGCTGCCACCGTCTCTGCCACCATCTCTGCTGCCATTGCTGCTGCCAATGCCATCAAGGCAACCACCGTTGCTGCTGCTGTTGCCACCACCCATTGCTGCCGCCCTTTGCTGCCACCATTGGTGCTGCCTTCACTGCTGCTGTCGCCCATTGCCACCACTGTTGCTGCTGCAATTGTTGAGGCAGCCTCTGCCATCAACAAGGCAGCTACTGCCATCATCAAGCCTCTGTCGCTTTTATTGTTACCGCCGCTTCTTGCTATTGTGGTTGTTGTCACCTTTTCTTCTGCCTTTGCCTATTGCTGTCACTGTCACCCATCATTTCTGCCATCACTTTGCTGCCGCTGATGCTGTCACCTTGGTGTCACCTTTGCCATTGTTTGTCACTGTCACTGTTGCAGTGGATGTCACCTTTACCATAGTCTGTCACTGCCGCCATTGCCGTGGATGTCACCTTTGCCATCAGCCACATTTGCTGTGGCTCAAGCTGCAATTATCCCTTTAAAAAAGGCATAATATCATAGTCTATACAATAGTATAAATTAAAGTAACTACACACTGTGATCATGATACTAATTCCTACGTGTTTTGCACATAATGTTGCAAAAATAGAATAACACAAAGATTTCTGCCTCCAATACCACATCACCTCATCTGTGAAAAATAACATTGCAATCCCAGGTCTGTCATGATCACCTCAACAGCACACCCCCTGCAATGATCCACCTACTTGTTTTCATCAGATTTGTGTTATTTTTACAAAACACACCATTTCTACCATGCAAAATTTGTTACATGGCAGCCACCATGACTGGAAGCAAAGCAGATTGATATTAGAGGAATGTAAGTTGATTTTCATTTTAATTATTCCCAGATTCAATTCTTTACACCATCTCCTTATAGGCATATTTTTCACTCAACATTTCTGTGTTGTCATGGGTGGGCTGCTCTTAGGTTTTGGCAGTTACTTCGTGGATTCCAATTAGGCACCATAGAAAGGCAAGGCGAGTTCTCTTCCTCCTTTATTTCATCAATTTTTCCACCAAATTCTCAAGTCATCTCTGTGTCACTCTGATCTGCTGATGTCTCCCAAAGCTGTATCAGCTAGAGTGATTTTCTGTGAGGTGAGTGTGGCATATTTTATTTAATTTACTGCTGCAAATTGGTGCCTCGTTCTCACTGTTACATGCTTCCAATGTGAAGTCACCGTGTCCTTTTTTATTCTGCTAAGACCCTTGATTTTATGATGTTTCAACAACATTCTTAGCTCAGCACTCTCAGTAACAAGTTTGAAAAAGTTTCACCTGCAGAGTCCAAAAATAAAAATTGAGACACAAGAAAACTTTAAAATAGCAACAATCAACCAGTAACTACACCATATTATTCTTTCAATTGCTCTCAGCGGCTTCGTAATTAGTAGTTGTTTTGACAAAAATAGCTTGTTAGATATAAGAAAGAATTACAAATTGAATTTTGGGATTCGTTTGATTGTTTTACGAATTACTCTTTGTGTTGAAAGGCTGATTGTTGTTTTGTATTCTTTGACATACAATTGAGATTGTTGTCATGTTTCAGTACAATGGATTTCCAGGGTGGTATGAAGGCCATCCTCACATTGAACTTGATTGTTCTGCAGCTGCAGAAAAGTGGGTGTGGCAGCATGCTCATGGGTTGTAGAGGGTGTGCACTGTAGCGGTGGCACTCATTGTGGTGGCGAAATGGTTCACAAACAATAATGGTGACATGTGTTGACGTTTAATTGTAGAGGGAAAGATTTTGTATTGTGGATTTTTTGCATAGAGTCAAATTCAATATAATGACATGCTAAGCAAGGAATGAAATAACTCAGTAAAAATTATGAATGTGGCAACACACCCAAGCTCAATCTTATCTGGCTTAATGAGATGTGTCTATGAAAAAAATCAGAATTGTTGTCTGAGATCGGCAGGCCATGCTGTGGCCAGAAAACTGAAATGGTGGGGTTGGGGACCTCAACCTCAAAAACTCAATATCTGTGGTCAGTGTGCTTATTTCCGTTCTCAGGCCTCTAGAGCTCTATTTGATATGGTTTCAAGGTCCAAATACTGCTAAACTGAGTCCTGACAAGCTCTATCATCAATGGGAGGGTTTGAGAAGACATTTTGTTAAAATTATTACAAATGATATGTTGTTTTGTGTTAACATGTCATTGTCAAGCAAAAACATGTGGGGAAATTTCATTACTGTTCACTTTTGTTCACAGTTCCCCAAAATGCTCACTTTTTAATACTACTCTTTTCACATGTAAAATTCACACATAATTTCAATGTAGTAAGACAAATGGACATCCCTAGACACATACAATCACATAGAAATGAGGTTTCATCAAGAACAAAGAGTTTGATTTTTTTTATTTTTTGCTAGCTTTTTGAGCATTTTACTTTGGCAACCCTTCACATGGGTTTTGAGTTTGACTCTAAAGACCACAAACAAGATCTGACTATCTACCAACTTTCTACCAACTTTCTACCAACTTTCTACCAACTTTCTACCAACTTTCTACCAACTATTGACCAACCATCTACCAACTATTGACCAACTATTGACCAACTATTGGGTTTTGTCATCACTTGTTGATACTATCAACTTTGTGGTTGACATGTTGACAAATGTAAAAATCAAAAGTTGATAATATCGACTCGTGTTGACCAAAAAGTTGATAGAAGTTCAACTTGTTGGCTCGTAGATAATATTGACAAATGCTATTGACAAAAAAGTCAATAGATTGACCTACTATTGACCAATTGCCAAAAAATTGGCAGTGTTGCGGGTCTTGCTGACATTGAACAAACAGTCTTACTTATTGGGTTCAATACCACACAATAAGATTTTGGGAGAGGCATTACTTGACAATTGCATACAATTTTTCACAATAATGGATAGTTGATGACAGTTCTGCTGAATAATTTAACTGGTGAAAGCATGGGATCAACTGGTTCTTTGGTTGATTGGTGTCACAGATATTTTGGGAAGAGCTCTTCATTTACTCTACTGTATACAACTTTCTGATGCTGAATCCTTTTATGTGGATGGCACTTAATCATTCTGGGTCCTGTGGCCAACTGAGTGGCTTTGACTACTCTTCCAGATGTTTGGATCAGCCTCGAACTTTCAAGTTTACAAGTGAACCGCCAGGTAATTAATGTGTTCCATTTAAGGTACAAGACAACCAATGTTGCAAAAAATCATATCAATCTGTAGATCCAGCATGAAGGAATGCTAAAGTTTTGTTGTATGTACTTTAATATCAAAAGGCTTGTGGTTTGGTATCATTTACAATTGGAGCATTGAAAAACAAGGTGGTCAGTGAGGCGACATTTTTCTTTGTTCTATTTCTAGACTGTTCTAGTGTTTTTAGAACAGACAAATTGGCCAACTTGAACTGCAAGATTTTTATACAAAAAAATAATTCAGAACAAAAAAAAAGAATAGAAAAATAGAAAATTTTGAAACTGGGACATAGAAAAAAATATGTAACTCTACTTAGTTATACACTCTATACTGTTCACGTCGCTGCACTCCGCCTGAAGCTTTAAGTGCTAAGTACAAAAATGACTGTGACTAAGACTAAGAATTAATAGACAAAGAATTTAAAAGATTCACTTAAAAGCTTAGTACTAAGTACTAAATGGCTAAGACTTATTGACCCTAACTTTGCTAGTAGAAGGTACCCTTGAGGAGGGTACCATTTGCATTGCTGAGCTCCGCTTGAAGGAGGGTATCTTTCACATTGCTGCATTCTACTTGAAGCTTAACTATTGAGGATTAAGTATTAGGTATTAGATATTGAAGACAAAAGAACCCAGGAGAAAATGATTTACATTTTTTTACTTTCAATGCTCTAAAACTGCTACATAAGCTAGAACAATCTAAAAATAGAAGAAGATTTCAAATTCATTCTCTCAAAATTATATTCTATTGTTCTATTTTAAGACTGTTCTGCTCTATTACATTTAGAACAAGTAAAAGGGTACCGTTCAAGGATAGTTTAAACTATTTTGGATTAAGCATTAAGTATTTTATATATTGAAGACAAAAGAACCCAGGAGAAAGCCATTTACATTTCTTTACTTTCAATTCTCTAAAACTGCCACATGAGCTAGAATAATCTAAAAATAGAACAAGGTTTCAAATTCGTTCTCTCAACATTGCATTTTATTGTTCTATTTTAAGACTGTTATGTTCTAATACATTTAGAACAAGTAAAAAGGGTACCATTCAAGGATGAGGAGGGTACCATTTACATTGCTAAGCATTGCTTGAAAGAGGGTACCACTCATGTTGCTGTGCCCTGCTTCAAGCTTAACAATTGAGGATTAAGTATTAAGTATTAAATATTGAAGAGAAAAGAACCCAGGAGAAAGCAATTTACATTACTTTGCTTTCAAATGCTCTAAGACTGCTACATAAGCTAGAACAATCTAAAAATAGAACAAGATACCAAATTCATTCTCTTGAACTTATATTTTATTGTTCAATTTTAAGACTGTTCTGTTCTAATACATTTAGAACAAGTAAAAAGGGTACCATTCAAAGGATGAGGAGGGTACCGTTCACGTCGCTGAGCTTTGCTTGAAGGAGGGTACCATTCACATTGTGGCACTCCGCTTCAAGCTTAACAATTGAGGATTAAGTATTAAGTATTAGATATTGAAGACAAAAGAACCCTGTAGAAAGCAATTAACATTTCTTTACTTTCAAATGCTCTAACGCTGCTACATAAGCTAGAACAGTCTAAGAATAGAACAAGATTTCAAATTCATTCTCTCAAACTTATATTTTATTGTTCTATTTTAAGACTGTTCTGTTCTAATACATTTAAAACACCTAAAAAGGGTACCATTCAAGGATGAGGAGGGCCCCATTCATGTTACTGCACTTTGCTTAAAGAAGGGCTCCATTAGTGTTGCTGCACTCCACTTGAAGCTTAACTATTTTGGATTAAGTATTAAGTATTAGATATTGAAAAGAATTCAGGAGAAAGCAATTAACATTTCTTTACTTTCAAATGCTCTAACACTGCTACATAAGCTAGAACAGTCTAAAAATACAACAGGATTTCAAATTCATTCTATCAAAAATTATATTTTATTGTTCTATTTTAAGACTGTTCTGTTCTGTTACATTTAGAGCATTTCTTTACTTCAATGCTCTAACTATATTCATCTACACCTACTGTTTGCATAGCTTTGCTCCACTTGAAGCTTAAGTACCAAGTACTAATGACTAAGACTAACTGTCCCTAACTTTGACATTATTTGGCTAATGGCCAAATCCCAGACATAAAGAGACATCTCATCTCATGCATCAACAAACTTACTAGGAGGCGCTGATGGCATGACAACACAAACCTTCAAGGGTGATTCATTTTCCTTGTTTGCTTCACTAGAAGAAGGAGCCAATGAATGCTTGGATGAGGTTGACGATTCATTGAGATGCAACAACAACTGAGGGATGGAATGGGATCCGGTCTTTCCATCCCCATTGTACTTGTTGGGGTAGTGTCCATTCAGGATGCAACAGTGGGTGTGAAGACCCTCTTGACAAAAGCCTAATGGTGCCATCATGCCGGTAATTTTTTTCGACTGAATCTTACAGTCACCATATGCTCATTGTTCTTTCCTCCTTGGTGATGGTGGATACAATAATAAACAATGCTCTTTATGTTGACACTTTTGCAAATGTAGTCAAATCAATCATGAATCAGCCTCCGAAATCCTGTCTTTTCATTTCTCACTGGCATCGTCGATGGTGGCCATGATTGTTTTGATCTATAAATCTATATAAAGCAAGTGATTGAATTATGATCAAATTAGAAAGCAGCGCTTATTTTTAAAATCGCAGAACAACTAAACAGTAAAATTTAAATTCTTTTTTGTGCAAGTTTTGAAAGTCTTGCATTATAAACTAAGGCAGATTCAGCTGGTCTAAATGCAAAAAAGCTAGAACAATTTAAAAATAGAACAGCAACAAAAATTCCCACTGCACTGTGAGTTCATCTTATTGAGTTTATGTAGCTGATCCTCTGGAATGTGTCTCTTGGCTTCAAGCTTTTTGGTATTTTTGATTTCAAATGTATCTTCTGTCATTTTCTTTGTTAGCATTTTGACAGCAAATAATTCTTGTCCTTTCTTTGCCGGCACTTCCATAGTTTTCATATTCCCGAGTTCTGCTAGCTTCAGACATTCTAGCAACTGGAACACCTTTTCTGCCCTCTTGTGTAACTGTTCCCTACTATCACAAGTGTCAGCATCAAACTTAAACCTCTGTTGCTCAATATCATTCAACCTTGAACTGAGTTCTTTGTTTTCTGTTGATATCAACTAGAAGTCAATGCTGTTGTATTTCTCAAGAAAAAAAGGGTTTTTGACTTGTTAGAAGAGGGCATCCCCTAATTAAAGACAGATGGTGTTAAAAGTAGTTCATTAGATAATTAGTTTCAGAAATTGTGGGCTTAGAATAGTTGATCATTTTATTAGAGTGCAACTATGCAGAGTACTTTCTGTATCTGTGTGACTCTTGGAGTCTCGGAGAGTCTCCAAGTTTAGTCTTGTAGAATTTTGTGGATTTCCAGAGATTTCATTCCGGGAAAGTGGGTAGTTCTTCCATAAAAATCCAGGTAGTGCCTATATAAGCGTTGTAGGCAATTGATACTTAAGAACAAACTCGTTGTGCCATATAATCTAACACTCCCTCCCTATGATCCTTGTGAAAGGCAGCATGTCTCATAGCCCACCTATTTGCTTTTAATGACATACAAAGTCATTTTGCACAAGGGTTTTAGTGAGGGTGTCAGCTATCTGGTCTTTAGTGTCGATGAGGAAAATCTCAATTAAGTCTTTTGTAACTTGTTCCCTGAAATGATGGTAGCATACGTTAATATGCTTGGTACGTGGACAAAGTCTTGGAAGTCTGGCTAGTTCAAATGCCCCAGAGTTTTACTCAAATACCTTACAAAACACGTAGGACTGCATATTGATGATGTCAAAATTGTGCTCCCTCATTTTCTTAATGAGATCATAAGAGGAGTGATGTCATGAAGGGCCATAGACATGGCTGTGCACTCGGCTTCAGCCATAGAAAGCACAATTTGTGATTGTAACTAGGATGCCCAGATGATGGGGCATGCAGCATAAAAGACAATCCAGCCAATCCTAGATTTGACTTTGCTAGGATCCATTGCTGCAAAATCCTTATGCCGATTTCCAGCAAAGTCTGCATTGCAGTAACATGGAATCCTTTAGAAGCATCTGGCTTGAAGCAGAGTCCTATGTGATGTGTTACCTTCAAATACTTGACAATGTAAACTATTGCCTCTCCATGCTCTAGTCTAAGGTCAACAGAGCACTTGGCAGCTTGATGTACCGTATAAAGTATGTCAGGCAATCATGAAAGGCATGCAGTTGGAGTGACACTTTTGCTGGTACTGGCTTAATGTAGGGGTTGCCAATGTCCACGTCAATAATGAAGACATCAATTAAAGCAAATTGGGTAAATTTGTATGTCCCATCACAATTTCTCTTGACCCTGGCCTTGTTGCCTTAAAGACTTGCTTGCCTGACTTGATGCCCTTTGTTTGCCAGGGAACTTTGGTGATATGGTGCCAAAGAGGCAGCCAGTGCATCACGGCAGTGGTGTTTTGTCAGCTTCTTTGGTATCTCACCATTTCTTGCCAATTGTTTCAACTTATCAAATGACAGGTGGCCTAGACGGCAGTGCCAACACATGAGTTCAGCATGGTTGTCCTCTGCTGAGGTGTTGATTTTGAGGAGTTCATGGTCGGCAAGGTTGGGAGCTGGAGAGAAGGTGAGAGGGCCAATCCGGTCTTCTTGTTTTTCTTGTTCCCCTGTTTGAGCTCCCTCACTTTCCTTGCTGTATTTTTCAGGTCTGTTGATGTCTTCATCAGCAGCAAATTCTGCAGGATCAAGGTTGACGGCACCTTTTAGCCTGTCAAGATTCAAAGAGATGCGATTATGGAGATGAGAGGCATCACAGGCCATGAATGTGGCTTCAAAAGCTTGGTATTGCCAGGTCCTGGGAGCTGTTCTTAAAATAGGATTCTTAGTAAGTGGATCATGTGGGTTTCTCTTTCTTCTTGATGTCTGCTTCCATGGCAATATGCAACCTTCATCATCTTTCTCCATTTTTGTGAATTTGAGGATGTTTTGGGTGCCTTTGCCCCAGCCCATCATGCTTGCCCTGTCCTGACATTTTTTCAAAGATAACCACTTGAGCTGCCTTCATGCTGAAGAGGGTTCCAAGTGCTTTTGTCTCTTGCTCATACAGGCTTATACCATGCTTGGTAGTGTAGTCAATGAGTTCTTTGACTGCTGTCACACCAGGTGAAGTGGCAAAAGAAATGGCTGCTGCTGGAGGAGCTGCAGTGGCAGCTGCAGAAGGAGCTCGGTTGCCAGCAATGGCATTAGCCGAATTGGTCACAACAGCAGTAAGTGCAGCAATTTGTTGTGCCAATTTGGCATTTGATGGTGCATTGCCCGCCATGTTTGATCTTGGTATGCATGATTGTCTTGTTCTGGGTGGAATGTTGGAACTTGTTTTCACTGGACTTGGTTGGCTGATTTGCCTACTTTTGAAGTAACTGCACTCTGGGAAAAACAGAGAGTTGTTCCGTAAAAACCCAGGGAGTGCCTAAATAAGGTTTGTAGGCAATGGATACCATAAAATAAAACACCGTTGTGCCACATAATCTAACAGTATCCTATATGCAAGATTGACAATCATGGTGGTGATCACAAAGATTCCAGGAGCAGCGATGTCCCACATCACTCAGGGAGGTGGTACAATGAACATCTCAACTACAATGATGAATATATGTGTTGACTCGCAAGATGATGGGACCAAGTCCTCTCCATCTGAGATGATGACAACAGAAAATGACAGCAAGACAGTCATGGAGCTAAAATGTCCCAGCAGTGTGGGTGAAGGAGGATTCGTATGGGATGACTGCTTCAAAATTCACTGGAATGTGCATCCATTTGTTGGAGCTGAGATGATTGGAAGAAAACAGGGGGAGATGAGGTCTGGTCAGGTTACAAAAAAGTGGGTGCTGAATGGGCTGCAGCATATGAATAAACCTACCCCTAAATATTGGCAAGAAAAATGATGGGCATAAGGAATAGGATAATAATACAGTGCCATCTATGGTCTGTATTAATTTTAATTTTTTATTTTATTTCCCTTACTGATTGAGGTTGAGGGAAAATACAACATAACCAATACTGTCTAGTGGTCATGAAAATATTATATGATTTATGTGTTAGTCAATTGTCTATGATGCTGTCAATAGATAAGAATTGCAATAGAATAATGCCTGTCATAATGATTTTGCAAGAGATACATTATATAAAAAATAATGTTTTTTCAAAATTGAAAACACTTGGATTTTTGAAAATGTATCAATTTCTTTAAAATCTTGCCATCAGTTGAAAACCAGAACAAGTCACAAGAAAGAACACACTGATGTTGATGTGTGCAATAAATGCATGCATGATTTATATATGATCAAAAATAGGCTATACCTCGAAAATTGTCAGATTAATAAGACTATTTTCGAGATATAGCTTATTTTTGGAAAATACGTTATTTTTGAAAAATGAGCAATTTTTGACAAATAAGCTATTTTCAAGTTCTACATGAAGACATACTATTCCTATGTGTTTGCGATTGCTATTTTTTAAAAATAAGCTATTTTTGAGAAATATTTTACTTTTGAGAAATAAGCTACTTCAATATTTGAAAATAAGCTATTTCTCCAAAATAGCATACTTTTCAAAAATAAAATTAAGTCACTGGTTCCAACACTGCTCTCATTATTAAGATAATTCAAATCTATCATACATCTACCAGCTGCTCAAGACAAGAATTTCACAATAAAAACTTTTTTCAGAAGACTCTTTTTTTTAAAAATTATGACAAAACATTGGTTTATAGAAAAATATTTTGTCTGAGATCGGAAG
>JALLPD010002524.1:0-14840 GCA_036940065.1 Cyclotella cf. meneghiniana
CAAAGATTTTGATCCAAACCACACAGAGGAATCAATATAACTTGTTGAAGGGAAATAGCGCACTTGAAGAGGTCAAAATAGATGCTTTTGCTATTTTGGGTCAATTTGGCACAAAATATGAAAAAATAGCACTCTGCTCTATTTGTGTTTGGTGCACTTGGGGTAAGCGCATAGGGCTGCATGACGAATTTGGTGCCAAATGTGCTAAAAGTCTGACTCATAACCCAATAAAATTATAGCGTACTTAAATAGCACACAGGGCTGCAAATGGTCTTATTAACAATTTCTTCCCAAAATACTCCACTTTTTTGCTGACCTGGAGAAGACTGAAAACTCAAAATCACAAATTGTGTAATTTGTACACATTTGTACCAAAAATGTAAATTTACAAAATACAGACTTTTCTTACCCCCCTCTGTCACTTTGCTGGCACTTCCCCCCCTACCATTTTATGGCGCTCTTCAAACCCAGGCCTCTTGGCATCCTACAGTGAGAAGGGACATAGAAATTAGGTGTAAATGTGTTTTGTGATTTGTGAATTGCTCCAACCACTAAAATGCTAAGAATCCTCAACACTGCCCACACACAGGTAATCACCGCCATGATGCCAGGAGAAATAATACCCGACACCGTTGTCACCTGCACCTAACTCATATGTAAGTTGCATTTGGGCTTGTGTTTTCCTGTCCTCAATCTGGAACAAAGTAAAATAGTACTACATGTTTCCCCAGACCTTTTCAGACAAGGAAAAATTAGTTTCAGGTGCAAAAAGATTAGTTACTCCGCAAAAACAGCACAATGTTTCTCAACAAGTCACAATTGACATCATGCAGTTTAGAATTTTGCAAAAGAAAATTATTAAGGACTCTCTATTGATAAGTTTACCTTTGTTGGTATGTAAAAGTCATTGATGGTATCTCCCATTTTGGTTATCCAGTACTCAGCAAAAAGTAGCTGGTGGTATGATATGGAGTTCTCGTGTGAGGAATGTGTTGAGGTTGATGGGTAGTGATGTGGGGAATCGTATGAACTTGCTTGCATGGTAGAGCTTTGATCCTGGAGAGCATTATAATCTCAGAATTGTTTACTCTGTAGGCATTAACTAACAATGAATACCCTTGTTGATGCTGCTGCATCTGAGTAGGGCCATGACCATCACATCCTCTGTACATCTTGCTCTTCTTGTCCCTTGCTTGTCCTAGTTACTGTAGCTAGTTGATTGTTTCATAATCCCTCCTCAAATGGGTGGTGACGGTATTTTGTCAAAATCAAGAATACTTCTCAAAGGGCCTCCTGTGGAGGGTCAGAGGGTTTATTCCTGGTCACTCTTGAGAGGCCCCTGTGTGCCATCAATGTCATTGGGTTGGGGCACCTGTTGTGTAGAGGTGCATCCCCCCATCCTGGATGTTTTTCTGCTTGTGGAGTTTAGGGAGGTCTATCCTCAGGGACTACTTATCTTTAGGACAAACAAGGATAAAAATCCCTCTAATGATGCACTTGTAAAATGCCTCCAGCCAGATGATCTCTAGTCTCATGACAAATGATGATTAATTTATACAATACACTGAACATTGGTATATGATGCTCAGTTTTGGTCATTGCCATGTAGTGGATACAATACTGTATCATCAATTGTGGCAGGTACTGTCCATTTGATCTAAAAAATGTTGACTTTTTATCCTTGAAAAGGGAACAAAAACTTTTTGCCAGTGTGGCACCTATTCCTTTATATCTCCATGTGACACCAATAAATAACAATTAAATGAAAAGGTACTTGTATGTAAGCCTGGCCTATATTTTATTTCACAAGTTAAGGGATTTTTTTGGTGTGAGACATCAAATTACACTGATGAGAAATTTGGCTCCAAAAATTCAAGCAATGTCTGATGTTTAGTCATCAGTTAATCTGTTTGTTTAATCTCAATCTCATTGTGTCTTTTGTGTTGAGTGTGATTTCTTCATGTTCCAAACCTGGCCAAAAACATTGTTTATCATGTGACTTCTTGTTGTTCATTATATCTTGTATGATATGATGCAATACTAAAATTTGTAATCTCCTGTGTGACATGATCTACATCTACATTTTTGTGCCAGATACTGTAAAGAACATCCACCAACCTTCACAAGATTAAAGCAACATTCAGGCTGGTATGACCACACCCATCATTGAAATCCTGTTAAAATTGGTGTTGGAGTTAATCACTTTCTTCAGATTCTAATTCAACCCCAACATGACCAGAATATAAGGGTCAATTGGAGGATACTAGGAAAGACACCAATACAATTTCTGAAAATTGCCATCTCCACCATGAACACAGCTGACTTCTCTCATGATTACAAGAATATTTAATTTTAATGTTCTTACCAGTTTAGAAACAAGGATAGCATGTCAAGTAGGGTTATTTGAGTATTTTGAAAAAACAAAAATAGAACACATTATGAAAATACAAAGAGACTTCTGCTATGAAGTACTTACATGTGAATTTGTATATGATTTTTGGTGTTTGTGGTAGAAACACACTCAGATAACAACAATAATCATAGGAGGATGATGTTGGCTTTTATTCTTTCAAAAATGTCCCATTACATACCTACTTTGTTGTGAAGCATACTAATTCCTCATGAAAAGACTAGGAACACCTTGATGATGAGAAGAGAACAATCACTTCCTAAAAAAAATTTGAACATATCTAGACAAGTAAACATGATAGCCTTCTACAATGGTATCATACACATAAATCCAAGTGAAGAATCTGCATAGATGATGTGATGAGCTTGCCATCTTGTGTCACAATTGTTATCTAGAGGTGAACATGCACCACAATTCAAACTCAGTACCTGTAAAATCAACTGGAAGGTAATGAGTATAAACTTTGATTAAGTAATCTTGAGATCCAAGAGGCCAAGTGTGCTTACCACATAACCAAGAGGAATTATGTACCAACAAAATAGATTGTCATGACATGTACATCATCTGAAGCACAAACATCATTTTGGATTAAGGTTCTCATTGCAGCTGTAGCATCACATGAAATCAACCCAATATTGTGCCACTTGCTCTTAAATTTGCCTAGAAATGATTTCCCAATAGAATTACCCACATTTTCATGTTTGTGACATGAACAGGTATCAAGGATATTGTGATTCACTATTGTAAGTGAGTCAATGAATGTCGGACAAAAAATCAAAAACTTTGACCACTATATTATCGGGAGTCTACAAGATGTAGAGCAATGTTAAAGAAAAATAGATTTGACTTTTTGGTCAGTGAATAGAATTAGTACATTATGTACTAACAAAAATGAAGTACATATGCTCAAATTATCAATGCGGATTCTTGATTTTATGAATGTACCATACCCTGTATGTATATAATGGTCTGCAGAGAAAGCCAAGTAGTAAAAAAATGGGAAGACATGTGAACTCTCAGAATGGCCAAGAATAATAAATACGTCCCACTAGTTCAACAGAAAAGTATTAGAAAAAGGGATTGCTTTCAAGAGAAAGCCTGACTGCTAAGACCAGGTTATGTTTGTTCACAATGGCTTTGTCTTGAAATATCAGGGCAACTGTGAATTATCTTGGAGAAATATTACTTATTCCTGTGTGATGAGTTTTACTCTTAATTTGCATGGATTGATTTTAAGATTTATCCATGTTTGGCAGTTTTGGCTCAAAATTACTGTCTTAAAAAGGATTGAGTTTAAGCTCTCTATGCTGTGGAAGGATTGATCTTGGTGATGTAGGATTTGTAATATTTCTACTACAAAATTGAAGATTCCGCCATTTACCCAAAGCAAGGATTAAGTATGTGCAATGGATTTCAGTGTTTGTATTAATTTGGTGCCTTGTCAGACAGTGAATTGTGGAGCTGTGTTTGTGTCTCTGTGTCTAGTTATTGCTCCCATCAATGTGCAAGGACAGTATAGAGCTGGGATACAAAGTCATCTTAGATATCTAGTGCTAGCACATGCCCACTTTGTGCCCTCCCTCAGTACCTTCTCTGACAATTACCAATACATCATAGTAGCAGAGTTCATTTTTAGCACCTACCATGTGCATTGGGGTTACTATTTTATCTCAGTTACATTGACTGAGTTGCATAGACTTTTAGTTAGATGTTGCAGAAGTGTGTGATAAATGGCACTATTAGTGTCTTAATGCAGGGATATGCATCATATTGGCAGATGTGGATAGGGCTGTTGGATGCTATTGATGACATGGTTAGAGCTATTGCAATACATGATGTTCTTGTGGGGCAAGGTTCACCCAGTATATAGGGGGTCAGAGATAACCAGACATTGGGGTGAATAAATGTTGTGAATAAATTTTGAATAGCACATGTGTTTGCTGTCAATGATCTGTCATGACAATGACTCCACTAATACTAAGGCAGATCACTTCTCTGGAAATTGTCCATTTGGATCTCCAGACACATTTGTATCTGCACCATAATCTCCATGAGGAGAGGTGTCAGCCCAATGAGAATTCTTCCACTGTAAGAGTGTGAAAGAAAAATTACCAACTCATGGATGGGGTGAAATTGTGCATAGTAGCATACACACTGTCAGAATCTTGCATGTTGTAAAGTGCAAAGCATAAAATAATTACATGTGTTGCCAAATAGCACCTATAAAAAGTGTGGAGGGTCCCTAAGTCAAGTTTCAACTTTGGATTATTGTGTGCAGGCGGCCAGGATCCTGTTTTCCTTATCAAAATGCTTTGACAAGACTGTAATTGTCTAGCAAATTTGCCATCTGCTCTCGTGATTGAATGTTGGCTGTCTCATTTTTCTATCATCGTAGGCAGATGAGGAGCAAGATGCCCTGTCAGGCTTTTGTGAGAAAGGCAGTTAATGTGCCAGGGCAGAACACTGGTTTGTCCTAGTTGTCAATTGTGGATATTTCAAAATTAAGTCCCAGAGGCTAGCATGGATATGATGACATGACAATGTTCTGCTTCTTCCATGACCAAGCTGTGGATTTCCCTAATTCCACTATCTGTGGCATTGCATATTATGTTTTGTCTGCAAGAAACCAATTGCTTTTCATCTCCCTTCTGAGTCAGCTCCCAACACATTTGGACATGTTACTCACAAATGCAGAAGGCAAATAAGTGGCAATTTATTGCACATCACCACAAACACAAACAGGTGTGGATTAGAGAATCCTTGCAAATGACTTTGTTCATCTGCCTTATTTTGGTACAGTGTCTGTCATGCACAAAAATATCCTAATGCATCAGGTGATTTGGGACCCTACCCATGCATGGCTGCTTGAGCTAGGACTGAAGAGCCTGTGCCCACTTAACCCTGCCTCATTGAGGTCTGTCTTGCATCATCATTGTCCCATTGTGTCACTTGAGCAGGGCTTAGCAGTCAAAGTGGTTGTGGGGTATGGGTATGCTGGATGAGAGAGGGAGAAAGATTAGTGTTGGGTGATCCTGCAATGTGCTCAACTGCCTGTTGTTACATTTGGTCGCATGTGTGCTAGGGAAATATGCTCAGTTCCAATGACCATGCTATATGGATTGGGCAATGACCATTTTCCTTTTTCATCCTCTGGGAGGTCAGAATTCCCCACATTGCCATCACTGGGATTGTTGTTAGTGCTTTTTCTTTGGTTGGTGAGGCTGTATCTATTGCTCAGCAAAGGTATGAGAGGATATTTTCCATTCTGTTGTGATTGTGAAGTTGTTTGAATGAAAGCTATTATTTTAGACACTCATCCAATACTGTGCATCAATCAGACATCATTGTAGGGGGTGCAAAGGTAAGTACTACTGTAAGGGGAAAAAATTGATGTGTATGGCACATTATTTTGTTTTACTCCAACTTCCCCATCCCCCACTTTTGGTGGACATCGCTTGTCCCTTTTTCCCTCCATCACTGAAAAAACAAATTGCTGATCCCCCCAATTCTCAACATTTGATTCTCAAATGTTGTCCCTGCTTTAGTTCTTTTGCAATTTCCACAATGCAGTCGCATGGGGTCAACATTAAGCAATGCGACTGCATTGACCGTTTTTATTTATTTACTCCCATTGCACTGCAAAGTGAGAATCACGCAGTGCAAAAAAACGCAACAACCATGTTGCAAACAGATCACAGAACCTGCTTCAAAAACTCTCACCCATTATTGCATCGTTCTTAATTCTGACAATGCGCCTGCCCTAATAAACATTGAGGCCAGGTGCTGTCAACCTCTGATTGTGTGATAACACGATTTGTGTGACAAATTCACAAGATCTATCACACCATTTTTCACATCCGAGCATCTCCAAATTCGGGTGCATTTTTGATGCAACCCAGTCCATCTTTGAACATGCCCACTCTGGTCTCACACCACCTTCACCTCTGTTGACACTAAGAGGCAAGCAGTTTATTTTTTAGTGAAAAAAAGGTGATGACATATTAATTTTTTCAATTTTCAGCATCAAATTTCTTGCAATATACTCATCAATTTTGTGCCATCTTCACAGACATCAGGATGGAAGGGGAGGAGCTTCCAAAGAAGTCCGGATTCAAGGGCAAGCAGGCAAAAAGGAAGTTTTCTCACAACATATAAAGAGAGGAGCAGACCAAAAGGTCTCAACAACTCAACAATCAGATGAATTGCAACAGTTGCAGGTTGCCGAGGTGGCTAACAAACTTGTTGATATGGTAGCTTCCAAAGCAGCTGCAAGGAAGCATACAAAGTCAGAACTTGTAGGCACCCTGAAAAGGGCAAAGTTAGACATCAACCAAGCAACAACGCAATCGGATGCAAGAGAAAAGATGGCAGAGGATCAACAAAAACTGGCCCTGGCATGGAAAGAGGCAGTAGAAGATGCTCGGAAAAGGAAGAGGGCTACAGAATGTGAGGCGAAGGCTAGTTCCAAAAAATGGATGTATTGTCAAATGCTTGGAGGTCGAGAGGTCATGACATGAAGAAGAAATAAAAATGGATAAGGCCAATGTCAAGGTTTGGACAACAACATGTTTTCATTGCAATGTTTCTTTGGTATGGTGCTGATTATAATTTTTTCTGTTCTGTTTGGTTTCTGTGTTGATGATAGAAAAAAAGAGAATACAGCTCAGAGCAAAAGCTCTCTTTGGTTAGAAAACAAAACAATGAAATACAGAGATGGCATAATTTTTATAGCAATCAAATTAGTTCTTTATTGAATAAACACAAACAGACCTAAGTAAAATACAAAGTTAACTTATTGTGAGTTTTTTGTTGACTTAGATCTCAATCAACTTTATAAAAATCTAATGAAATATAATTTTGTATTCCTTTCCATTTTGAAATATGAAGTCTGCCACAAATGCAGCACAGGCAGCAACAGATGATGCAAAAATTATGAAGCTACGCCACACAGAAGTAGCTATGGAGAAGACAAAGCAATATGAAGCTTCAATATCTAAAAAATGAGCAAGTAAAGTCTACTGAGAAGAAATTGTAAGAGTACCAGGCTATTTGGTTTGAGCTTGTTGATGAGGTATCTGATGCACAGAAGACAGCTAAAATAGCAGCGCGTGCCACAAAAAAGGTTGAAGATTCATCTCAGCAACATTTGGACGTGGTAAATGAGTAGAAACGAAAATACAATGATGCCATTGCAGAATTACAGCAACAAGAAGAGATGTTTAAAGAAATGCCGGAAAAAGATAACTTCATTCAGGAGCTAATCTTGGATATAGCTGAAAAAGAAAGAAAAATTGAGAAAATGGAGTTTGATTTAGACAGTGCCATTGAGAGAATTCACGTGAGTAATTTGATACATTTTTATTGTAAAATATCTTGACAAGTTAAGTAACCTCAGGTTTAATTTGTCATATCTTGTCATCAGACATTAACACCAAATATTGTAAAAAATGTGGAAAGATTATGACATGGGATACTAGGACCCCTTAGTTAATCCTTAAGATACTTGCACATCATACCCCACCATCAGGTGTTGTGTCTTACATCTTTTCAGCTGCTGAAATATTGCTCCCAAATGTAAATATCATCCAAGAGGTACCCTTCAGATGGTTTTTGCACAGTTGCTGCAGTGTTCTCCTTCATGTCACCAAAACTCTTGCATCATACCAAATTGGTAAAGCCAACTCTTACAAACAACTCTTCTCTGATGGAACTAGCAGACGTCAAACTTCAATCCAAAATGTGATCATCAGGTTTTTATTGGATGGAGGATTCAAGACAATAACATTGTCCACATCTATAATTGCAGAAGATGAAACTTCAGAGTCACTCAGCAAATCCATTATGCAGACATTCAAGGAGAGTGGTGCATTATTAGATGCATGGAGAGATGTCACCGTACAAATGTATCCTGCTTGGGTAGACTTGTTAGACATGATTCCAAAAGGGAGCGATCTTACATTGTCAAAGCTTGCCAAACAAGGAATGATTACAACAGATACTTGTGCAACAGCACGGAAATTCCGACGATTGCTGATTGCTGAAATAACAGCACTTGATTGAGAAAGAAGGTTGGTCACCAGTAGAGATAAAATTTTTTGAAGAAGATTGCTGGCAACATTTACAAAATATTTGGTTTGGTGCCGTGGTCAAACAACTTAGCAAGATGCTCACAGATCTGTTGGAGGATGATTTGAACAAGATACCTTCAATCTTTTGCATGTCCACTGAAATTGATGACTTATTATGTTGCATTGAGAAGAAATTTGGGCTCACAGCAAACTATGCAAAGGGATATGGCACCATTTTTGAGAATTGGATGAAAGCATATCATCTGACGCATATATATTTTCAATCATTCAAGCATATGGCGGTTTGAGAAAAGCCCTTGGAATAGAGGGTGCACCAGCTGTCTTGATGAATCTGCCATATTATCTTTAGTTCTTGCACTGGCACCTATCATTTGGCATCAGTAGCAATGGAATACTGCAACAAAAAATATTCAATTTGCTTCTACAGAAATGTTGGCATTACTACAGGTACTGTCAATCTTGCATATTGTAATATGTTTGCCAACAAGGTGGTTAGTTGGTAATGCTAAGAATTTAGGCCAGAATTATTTCAGTTATTACAACATGAGGTCCGTTCTAGATTTGATGGAAGATAGGTTTGAAGAGATTTCCAGTGACTGCTCGTTGATGATGAATGAAGACTATATGATGGATATTGCCGTCAATGAAGATCCATTTGCAGAGTACCTTGAATTTATGTTCACTGAATAAAAGAGTAAACCTGTTACTGGATGCAAGTCTGATGATGAAAATATTCTTCCCTATGACGAGCTACAAGCTGAACTATTTTATCCATCCAGAATAGATATACAACAAACTGATGGTCTTGTTTCCCGTTTAGAAGAAGAAGCTGCCACCACATTTCTAATTGAATTTCGGGACACTTCATATGCAACATCAGCATATCTTTTAAGTATTAGAGGGAAGTTCAGCAAATCCCGACTGTCACATCAAGATAGAATGACAGGAATGAACAAAGATGCAAGCAACAGTATCTCGGAATCCAGTCATGCTTCTTCTACCATTCACTGAAATCAAGTTGAACTATTCGGATCAACAGTGCAGCTGGTGAAGGTTAGAATCATGCAAAGAATGGCTTTGGATGAGGCCATGAAGCAATGGTTACTGCAAGGGCTGGTAGAGGTAGAAAGATGGAATGTGTCTTTGGCTCATTTCACTCTTTACCAGCAAAATTGCAGGAAACAATGATAGTTGCTGCCAGACATGGTGCATCATAGATCAACCACATGATGTAGCATTGGCTGCACAAAAAGCTGCCCATTTGAAAAAAGAAGAGATTGCACACAAGAAGAAAATTGATATCACTCAAGAGGAGTATATTGTTGCAATGGAGTTTTGGGAGCAGTATCATTCTCCTTGCTGTTGGACTACTGCTAGCATGGCGATGTCAGTATACAACCAATTGAAAAGTGAAACAGCAAGGCTCAATGCAGTGAAGGAACAAATTCTGATCCGTTATTTGGGGCTGGGTTGGGAAGATGCACATCATCCTTGGTCATCACAAGGAGTGGTGTTTAATTCACAACAGTTGCTCAATCACCTGATTGAAAAGGTTATACATTGGATTCAAAATTGAAATGCTTTTTCAATACGACAATGAAGATGGGACTACATACGTTAACTGGTGCAATGGTGTTATCATTTCAATATTGAATGAAAAGTCATATTATGTAAAGGTTAGATGGAATCAAGAATGTTTGGGTCAAGGTGAACCCGAAATAACCAAGGAAAAGCTGTTGGCATCAAAGTGGAACCCAAATAAAGCAGCAAAAGGGGCATGGAGGGAATATTTTGGTTCAGATTAGTAGTTAACTATATGTTATATGGTCATAATTTTTAGAATAATTGTTATGGGACTCATATCATATGCATCAATTAAATAAACAACTGAAAATCATATCAAAGCATACAAAAATGGTGACAAAAGCTGAGTCACTAGTTCAGTCACTAGTCCGGATTAAAAATTCTCAAGTAAATCAAGAAAAAAATAAGGTTCTCATCAAAATTTTGACCTGAAACTTTAGATACATCTCAATGAATACTATCACCACAAGCTCACCAATTTTCATAAGAATCCGGGGATTTTTTTTGGCATTTTCACCATTGCACCCCCTACTGTATAGGGTGTTTTACACTGTTGTGTTTAAGCCAGGTGAGTTTCGTTGAGATCTGTGTTGCTTGACAGCATGCATTGTGGCTATTTCCTAGCATGTGCAGCAGGTGTTGATTACTTGGCAAGGGAGGTTGCCAAAGAATTGTTGTTTGTGGAGTGCATGGAGGATGACAATTCTCTCAACAAGGAAGTCTATGGTAGGCACACATGGCCGGAGAGTGAGTTGTGGACAAAGGGTGGTCGGGTTGTGCAGCTGAGGATGGAAGGACCAGGGATACAAAGGCCTTGTGCTATGTTGGCAATTTCAGTGTTGCCAGTGGTGGTGAGGGAAAGGCGGCAGTTCACAACCTGGGCTGCACGTTGCACTGGTGGGTAAGATGATCAGCATGTTGGGTTGGGTGATTTGGTAGAATTGTCTGCCATAATTAGAAACATGTAATTTGTATGAAACATGGTGCTGTGTAAAATAGATTTTACATTAGAAGTAGATGGGTTGTCATTATAGGTACTTATATAATGGTGAATGTGTAATTGCTGAGGTAAGAGTTTGAGCTGAGATATGGTATAACTTATTTTATCAAGTGGTGACAGCAAAGGGGGGTGATCGCATGGCTAGAGGTGAGTCTGAATGATGGGTCATCAGACAAATTGGTCTGAGAGGAGGCATTCATGGGGTTCTGGTGGCCAAGCTGTCTTGGCGGTAGGTGGGTCGATCCCAAGTGTTATTGCCTTGGTGTGTTGTGAGGCTGTATTGAAGGCATGAGGAAGGTATTGCTGCACCAATGGAGACAGTTCTTGATGAAGGAATCAGGGAATCATGCACAGTGGAGGAGGTTAGCTGCCGTGACTTGAATTGAGCGACAGGACCATGATTTCAGATCGGTGTGCCCTTTTGGGATGTTGAATGTATGATGGGCAACATGGCATAGGAATGGGGTGACTTTGGTTGTGATGATTTGTTGTTACATGCTGGTAGACATGTTGAGATAAATTGCACCTGGCAAGTTGCATTAAGCATGCAAGCAATGAGCATGGGTAAGCCATTGTCCGTTGTCATTGTTCTTTTGCTTCCAGATATACAGGGTCATGTAAACAATGTTGCTGCCACTGTGTGGTGGATGTCCAAGTGGTGGTATCTGGTTGCAGAGGCAAAGCTGAAGTCATCAGCCATGATGGCAAGAGCGTAAGCGCAGGCACCCCATTTGGGGGTGGTGATCTTGTAAAGTCCACGGGGTGATGGGAATACCACTTGGATTTTTGGAGCCTGCGTAGGACCGTAGAATGATCCAATCAGTGAGAGCACGAACAAAGGAGTCCTTTGAGGCATGATGTGTGAGGCAGGATATAATATGAAACATCCCATCGGAGTTCATTTCCTGGCATTTGGGACATCTTTGTACTTTTTAACAGCATTAGTCATTGGTTTTGTGTATTCTAAATGAGCTAAGTGTCAGTTTGGCAGGCCACAGTTATCATGGAGGGAAAGTCCTTGATTGGCGTAGCCCATGAGAGTGGTATAGTAGATGCGTATGCTTGTGAGTGTGTCGCTGTTGATGAGGGAAACCACATAGCAGGCAAGGATCCAGTTGTGACTTTGGAGTGGGATGACGGGTGTGCATGGGTCCTCAAGACCTATGGTGTGGCACCAGGAGAGGAAATGAACTTCCTGGCGTGGCAAGTAATAGCCTCTTATTGCAAGTGGATCCATGTATCCGGTCTGCAAGAGTGCAGCCATAATCAAGGAGATGATGGCAGCATTTGGGAGGTAGCACCGAAAGCCAGTGAGGCTTGGGGCCTACAAGAGGACACATGGGAAATCTAACATTAGTGTGGATTCAAATGGGATTATGGAGATCCTGTTGTCAATGCAACAATCATGTCAAGCAGTTTGTCCCAAGAGATGAGATCTTGGTGCCGTGTGAGGTCAGACTTGCCAAGGAGAATGGATGGCTTCAATCTCGGCTGTGGTGGTGGGCTCAAAGTGTGCTTTGTTGGTGACATCAAGATAGATACCACTGTCAATGTACACGTGATGATGTGTGGTACCAGAGTGCCATTGATGTCAAGGGCACTAAGGTTTTTGGTGTCAGCAACAGTGTGTGTGAGCAGTGGAGGTAATCCTTTCCACAAAGAGTGGCACCACCATATCTGGTTAATAACAGTGTGGTGCTTCTGGACAAGTGTGGTGTCATGAAAGAGTCATGCAGCCAAGGCAGATTGGACCTGTCGGACTGCCTCCCAGTTGGCTAGGCTGAAATGGCACTGAAGGCGAGTCCTACTTGGAAGAAGTGGTACTCTGCTATGGCATACGAGAAGACCCCTATGACATCTGGGTGATGCTTTATCTGGTGAAAGCAGGATTTGATGTAATTGGCATGGATGACTATATCATTGTTTGGATAGGAGATGCATAAGTTATATGCATGAATGAGGATGTCTGTCCAGATGGAGCCAAACCCACAGTGGAGTTCAGAGCTAAAGGGTGTAGAGGTCATGGAGTTGAGTGGGATGAAATCACAGTCATACTTCCAGTAAGCATCAAATATCTAGCAATCCTTCTTGCTAGGTTTGAAGAGGATGTGCTAACAGTGTGGGACAAAGCACCAAAGCCAGTGTAGGATGCAGAAGACATAATTTTTGCATTATTCTTTGTTCATGGTGGCCAGGGCTTGGTCCAGCCAGCCTGAGATTGAGGCGTGATTGCCCATTCACCAGTAGAGGAGTGTGTTTGCCCAAGTGGTTGAGGCATTGAAGTGGTTTGGGCAGCCAACGGTCATGACCCAAACGTATTGGGTAATGAGGATGTCATCAAGTCTAAGCCCATGGAGCTGCTCCATAGTATGCGAGATGTCACTGTAGGTGCCTGTGTAGTTGTTCTTGAGGAAGCAGATGGCACTGGAAATGCTTAGGTCATAGTAGAGAAGGCAAGTGAGAAAGGCATATGCCTGTATATTGCAAAGCTTGGTTTGGCAGTTTCAGGTGGGGTTGGACTCCAATAGCCATAGGAAGTCATAGTTGCAGAGGTGTATGCAAGAGCAGAGCAGCTGTATGAGCAGGGGATGGGTGTCATGGAGCATTAGGATGTCAGGAGGGGAGAACAAGCCTGCCTTGAGGATGACAGCATATGCTGTTTCAAAGGAGGGTTCTTGATGACAGGAGTGGGCGATGCTTGGTGCACCGAAGCCTCATGTCATGAGAGAGTGCGGCATTGTTGGTGTGACATGGGGTGCATGGCCTTGTGTGAGACAGATGCTAATGTCATTGCCAATGAGGGCAAGCAAGAGATGAGAAGTGTAAAATGCCTAACCAAGAGTGGCCAGGTGTGGGTCATAATCCATAAGTCTGAGGTACTTGGCATTGTATTTGCAAAGTAGGGATATGTCATTGGTCAAGGGTATGTGATGGTGTGGCATGTGAGAGGCCTGGGTGGGCATCGTGACCAGAGCCAGCGGTGTTGACATTGTGGCTGGGGGCACTGCAAGACAGGGGCTAATGCGTGTGGCGTACTGTGTTGTAATGGTCTAGCATTTATTAACGCAAGACAATCAGTTCAAATTTAGATTAAGTGTTTAATGTTTTGAGAAGCTTACAATTTGAGACCATGTGTGGTGGTGCCGGCAGTGGCAAGGGTAGAGCCGGTGAGTTTTGCGTTACTTGCTGCAACTTTGGCGGGGTCGATGACCTTGCAGTTTGACTCAAGGGTGGGCATTTGGTCCACCAAGGCACTCCAGTGGGCAGCAAATCTGGCCACCTGGTTATGTCCAAGTCATGGATCATCTTGCAAAGATGGCTGTGTGGGCAATGTTTTCCATCATGGTGATGCAAGGCACAAAGGGGGCAGGCAGGGTTGGTCTCGTTGACTGATGGCATCATCTTGTCCAACCTCCCTTTGAAGATCAGGCTGCCGGAGAGGTCATCTGCCATTGGAGTAGTGGTTGAGGAGCGGGCACACTTTGGGTTGAGATGGGACTGCCTGCAGGGGGGTTGTTGGTGGGCACCGAGTATTTTGGGTGATCCTGCTTGGCTTTGGCTTGCTTGAGGTCATCCGCTTGCAGTAGTTGACAGGATGGGATGGTGCCGGTTCCACTTTCGAACTTTCAAAGGGTGCTGATGCAGTTATCAAGGATTTCAAAGGCCTGGATGAATTTTTCAGTGGCGATGCTGTCAATCTTGTCTTGGGCAACAAGGGAGGCATTCTTGGTATGCCAGAGAGGGTGCGTGAGGAGGA
>JALLPD010002525.1:0-10046 GCA_036940065.1 Cyclotella cf. meneghiniana
TGCAAAATCGACGATTCATTCTTTTTCCACAACATCGCTTGACAGCGCGGAGCCCAGCAACCACAACAACGCAGCTGCAGCAGCAGCAAACAGCACAACCCCCCCTCCGCGCTATTTGTCAATTAGCATTAATCCGTGACTACTGCCAACACATCAACTTCCCCCGCTTCCAACATGCAGCTCCAGGGCCGACTTATTATTGTGTCGACACCACTGTCGGGCACACCAAGAACTCCGCAGACAGACATTTTGGGGATTGCACCACCACCACCACCACTGATGCCACGCCTTGTCCCATTGATTAGCCTTTTAATGATAATGTGGTGAGTTCTATCATTGTATTGCAGTGGTGTTTTGAGGGGGGAGAGGGGGGAGGGGCTTTTCATTGTGTAATCTGCTCTACGAGTGGCCACAGTTCTGCCGGAGATTTTATCAAGCCTTCCCCCGTAGCGGCGATTATTCAAATACACTGATCTCATTGTTTCTATTTTTCCAGGTCTGTTGTAGTAATAAATATGTTGTGAGTGTCGGTTATTATTATTATTTGCAACTCAAATATCCCCTTCCTCATACAGCTCCTCCTTTGACTCTGTCTTCTCTGTCTTTGCAGCTTTCACTGCCTTCTTCTTCTCCTTATTCAATTCGGCCCGGAAAGTCTTCCTTTTCACCTTTTCATCCTTCACAGCAGTCAGGATGTTGGTGTCAGGCTTGAGATACAACTCATCCTCCCATACTTCAAGAGGTACGAGCTTTTTGTATCCCTTGTACATTTCTACCTGCTTGTAAATATTAATACCTGGTGCCTCCAAATTCACTAGTTTATCCAGCAGCGCAGCCTTCATCACATCTCGCCTCCTTTCAAGCGCCGTCTTAAGTGGCATTTTTTTGTCATAGACAAAGCCGTACTTACCATCCTCAAAGCCATACCGCCCATAGAAGCCATTCTTGATCATCGGGATCTTCACAACTGGATGGCTCGGGAGATCACTTTCTTGCAAATCCACCATCAACTGGTTCTTCTCAAAGCAGTGTGAGTTGTCGCAGCTGAAGATGTGGTTCTTTTTTATCACTGTCAACTTCTTGTTTTTGAACTTCCTATAAAACAGATCAAAGTACCCAGACCAATCAAAGAAGTCTTCTTCTTTGGTCTCAACAATGTGACAATACTGGCTTCGGGACAGACACGTGAGAAGTCCCTTCATAGTGTAGACATTTTGCTTGCGGTAGTCAAGCTTGAGTGCGTTGAACAGTCTGTCGGCGGAGTTCTTGGTGTGTCCAACGATGAGAAAGATAAAGTTGACACGGCGGAAGTATCCCAATTCGACAAGCCACAAGAGATACCTGAGTACTGTGTTGTTTTTGTTCTGGCCACTGCAATTATCATAGATGACATTAAGCTCTAAACCTGGATCATTCTCTCGTAGTAATCCTTCTGAGTCCAATGTCTTGTGCAACAATGAGCATACATTGTTGCCTCCTTTGTTACCAATTCCTTCATGATACACATGGCAATGCATCAGATCCTTTACTTGTCCATCACTTTGTAGATTGGCTTGATTGACGACTCCAAGATTGTTAATGGTCAACGGGCTCATGTAATAAGTCGCGCCAGGCTGCCATTGATTTAAACATGGGCACTCCATGTTCTGCCCATAGTCCACAACAAAGGTGTAAGTACGTTTAGAGTGTTTAACTTTGTCAACAGTATCACGCCTAGCTTTATTGACACAGTTAACGTACTTCACCCTCTGCACCCTTGCCATCTCCACATGCATGTAGGCTCTGCCAATCATCTGCTCTCTCTTCTCCAACTCAGGATCATCTGCAACAGCATCAATGTCATCTAGCAACTGCTGGACCGGGGACTTCTCCTGAGTTGTTGTTGCTTGTTCAAGCGATGGCTTCTCCTTGGGCTCACCTCCATCATCGGCATCTTCCTCTTCGTCGTCTGACTCGTCGTCGTCATCATTGTCGAGGGGAGGGGGATCACTGGTGAAGAGACGGTTGTCAGCTGAGGAGTTTGCCTCTGAGTCTTTGGCAGATTTGTATTTGTGACGATTTGCAAAAGCTACACAAAGGTTGCAAATGTCCTCAGACGGTTTGCTCACCTTAATGTGCCCAAAATCACGCTGCCACACACGGTAAAAGCAGCTCAATGACACATAAGGCAGAGGAGGCTCATCATCTCTGTCTTCATCCTCATCCTGATCTGTATTACGCTCCACTTCATAATTGCCATCATTAAACCATGTGACTGTGTAGCCGAGGCGTGAGAGATAGTCCCTATAGCAGCCACGAAGGGACATATAAGTTGGCAAGTAGACCTCATCGATATCGTCCTTGCTGTTGCGCAACCCAGTCATGGTACGAACTGTTTCTGTGGCCCTCGTCTCAGACACTTTCCTGATGTGCTCAAAATATTCTCTCACAGGGGCGTAGGTTGTTTCGTCGTTGTCGACACTGCGCTTTCGACCAATGTTGCCATGAGGTTTCGCTGACCCAAACTCAACAGCAAGCTTCTTTTGTTGAGTGTAGTAAGTGTATCCTCTTTGAAGTATGAGGAGCAGGGCACTTGTGCATACGCTATGAAACTTAAGGAGTCCGATGTCTGCCTTGGTGAAGGTAGAAATGGGCTGTTGTGTAACAGGATGGAAGTTATTGAAGGGGACGGCAAAGTAGTTTGTGTTGTTCTTTCCGGTGGGAAGATGGCAAGACATCCTGTACATGTCAATGAAGGTTTGATCTTGTTGGAGCTTGGTCTGTTTGATGTGAGACAGAGTGTAGTTGGCGATGGGCATAATGATGGAGTTGCGGTGAGTGTTGGTGTTTTCATCAAAAAGCAATGTTCTGAGGCAGTTGCACTTCGTCATGGTGTCGCCGTTTTTCATTTTAGAAACATGACAGGGTGTGGAGGCGAGATCCTCAAGCTCCTTGGTGATTTTGATGAGCAGCTGCTCGTCGTAAGGCATGGGAGAATCTTCCGTGGCATTGTAGCGATAATACTCGATGACTTGACGGGTGGTTGAATCGCTGGGAGGAAGAGCCTTGTTGGAGGTGGATTTCTTCTTCTTCTTGGTTGAGGAAGAAGGACGGGCTGCCTCGACTTCAATGTCTTGATGGCCTCCCGAGAGGTTCACAGTTTGGGTGGCGTCCACTTCTTCAGCCAAACGTGCTTCTTCGGCGACAGCATCATTGATGGCTTGCGTGGATAAAGGAGGGGGATAATTGCGATCAGTTGGATGGCAGATGAAAGATTTGTACGGAGACGGAGCGGCGGCTGGGGTGATAGGAAGAGAAGCGGCAGCCTGTGGAGGTGCCGCTGCAACTGGGGGTAAGCCATGAGGAGCTGCAGGGGAGGAAGCCCCTTCAGTGTTGACAACAATTATTGGTATTGGCATTGAAGACGATGATGGGAACGATGGTGTTGTTGCTTTGGTATGGATCCATTGCATCGATGGGTTTTGGTTGTGTTAAAGCCGGGCGCCAGGTGCCAGACGCCGATTTTTCATGCTTTTTCTACATACTACGTACTGAAAAATCACATTAATTGCGACGATGGAAATGTATCTTTTTGTTAATGGCGTCTTCAGCGCTGAATATGAAGACAGTGACAATCGTCTCATTATTACAATTACATTGATGGGCACCATTAGCAAAATGGTGTTTTGCCACGTGGAGGGGTATCTTTCGTCCGTCAAAGGGTGGCGCCATTTTAGGTTCCTGAGGTTATAGGAAATATGGTCTTACATGTCAAAATACACCAGATTATGACTTATATCACGCGCGCGGATGTTTGCTCAATAAAATGGGATGTCTGTCCGTCGATCTCTCCCTGTAGGATATCCCGCTAGCTCCACAGAACACAACCTCCTCCTGCATTGGGTCCTGTTCTACGGGTTTTGACCACTAATCAAAATGACCATATAGGGCAATATATAAAATATTTTTACAACAGCCTGTTGCAGGAACAAGGCAATGTAGCATACAATCGAATCTTGTCGGTGGTCGTAGTTTGATTCCGGCTTTTCTATCAGTGGTGGTATCCGTAATATTATGTTTCTTAACGATCCCGTGGTTTCTGACAATCATGACTCATATTCACTCATCCTAATTACAAAATCTCTTATCTAAATCTGGCGTTTCCAACAGGAGCTCTACGACTAAGAATTGTACCACAGCAGATCCCTGCAGATACCATACTCACTACAAGGCAACTTTTTCAGTATGTCTTGTGTTTGTGTGTCCCGCTTCGAGAGTTTTTCGACAAAGGATTTCGATCGTGTGAGAGACCAAGCCGTGACGACCAACTTTGACTCTGTCACTGGAGGCAGGTACAAATAGTTGGCAGGAGGATGCACAAATCCAAGTATTGTACAAAGCAAACAAGTTGCATGGTATGCTTCTCACCCCTGAAAAAGACTTGTGTCTCTCTTGGTCCGATCTTGCCAAGTCTCTTGTCGCCCATCTCAAGATTTGTGTAAATGCAATAACCGTGCATGCAGTCGTCCTGTAAAAATAATTCGACTACCATATCATAGCACACCCGTAACACCCTAACAGTATCAGCCAGCCCCAGCGTCGGCAGTCCCGACGTCGTCTTTCGATTGTGTCAAGGCCATTGGCGACTCGTCCTCGCTGCATAACCAACCCCTCGATTGTTCTGTTCAACAAACCACCATTCCCCACGCCACACCAAGACCAGCAGCAACAGCTCCAACATGCCGTCCTTCTTTGACGAACGAGGCGACCCCGCGCTCTCCCCCTTCACGGTCCTGAACCTGCCCACCACCGCCACCGAACCCGAAATCAAAAAAGCCTACCGCACCGCCATGCTCCAACTCCACCCCGACAAACTGTCCCCCAACCTCTCCGAATCCGAAATCGCCGCCGTCACCGAAAAATTCCACAACGTCAAGGACGCCTACGAATTCCTCACCAGTCCGCAATACCTCACGGCACGACGACTCTATCAAGCCAAAATGGCCAGCCGACGCGCCGAATACGAACGAAGAGAGGCCTTTCTGCGAAGGGCAGGCAGCAGCACCACCACCGGCGCCAACACGGGGGCGTGGTCCACTCGCACGCGAATGACGGAAGCCCCCTCCTATTACAAAATGCCCGATACGACGGGCGTCCCGCGATCGTCGGGATATCGAACCAACGTCCAACCGCGCTATTATTCCAATGCCAGTCACGCCGTCGACCCGACGAAGCACGCTCGATCCAAATCGAGAAACGCGGCGTCGCGCACGACCCGTGCGAATGCCGCGAGGGGGGGATACGCCAGCGACGGAAATTTTCATCGAACGACGAAATCTTTTCGAGAAACGACGACGACGACCACGTCGGCGGCGTTTCATCGCGCACCGCCGGGAACGAGAGAACGCAAGACGAGACGATCCGCCGATGCTCCGCCGCCGCCGCCGCCTTCGACGCGTCCGGGACGTTCCGACAGGCACGCTCCCAAGGAAGACGCGGCACGGGTGCGCGCCAAATCCGAGCCTCGCTCGTCGTCGCGACGACACAAGAGTCGCGATGGAGGAGGAAGCGGGACTACCACCGCCGAGAGCGGCGACGATCGGGCGAGATTCGACGAGCGAAAAGAAGAAACGAATGCCTACGTCAAGAAACGATCGAACAATCACGGAGGCGGCAAAACCTCGTTTCATACCACTGCCACCGCCACCGCCACGAATAATAATGCGAGGAGAGAAACGTCGTTTCAAAGCAGTGCGAATACGAAGAGAACGACGAGGGGAAGACCGACGCAATCGTCGTCGCCGTCGTTACGACAGCAGCAGAGATATCGTGCCAAATCTGCACCGGCACGATGTGGGGCCTCCGAGAAAAAAATAAATTCAAACAATAACAACAACAACAACAGCGGAAGCAATAACAACAATAATAACACCAAAGTACCCAAAGAATTCTACTGTCCCCTCTCCAAACGAATCATGAAAGATCCCGTGATAGATCCTGACGGGAACGCCTACGAACGGGAGGCCATCGAGCGGTGGTTGCGCGTCCAGAGTTCGAGTCCGATTACGAATGGCTATTTGACCGTGGAAATGTTGAGACCCAGTAAGGAGTTGAAGAGTCGGATTTATAAGGTTGTTGGTGAGTTTGTTGGGCATTCTGTGTCTGAAGTTTGTTTGTTTGTTGGATCTTGGCTTTCATCAAGGGATGTATCCTGATTTGTACCGAGAACGGGCTGGATTCATCGAAAACCATTTGCTCACGCATGCTCCGTCGGATCCATCTTCCACAGGAAAACCCAGATCCAAGTCGCAATCGCGAGCACATTCACGATTCGAAAACCGATCCTCCTCCCCCAACCAAAACCAAACATCCAACGAATACGTCTCCGGACGCGTCCTCGTGGATTCCTATCTCCGCGAAATAAGCTCCAAATCCAAACTCTCCGTCGCCCTCGACGGCATGGGAATCTGTGCCTTCTCCTACCGCAAAATCACCTTCGTCATCGAAGTACCCATCCTCCCCAACGCCGGATTCATGGTCTACAGTTCCTTCGACGCTCGATCCGTCGATAGGGCCATGCTCTCGCGGAAAATCGACGCTTGGAACAAATGGCTCGCCGATATTAAATCGGCATCGCGAGTTTCGCACGTCATGGCGGGGAGTAAGACGGTGTTTAGTCTCAGGGGGGGCGAGAGGGATATGATGAAGTGCGAGGTGTTCCAAAAGACTTTGGAGTACTTCGTCGAGATGTCGCTCAAGTTGCATAATATTTTGCATCCCGAGGAGATTAAGAGTATTGATAATGTTTGTTTGACGACGAGACCACCGGTTTGTGTGGCGTAGTTTGGAGGTATGCAGAAAGGAAACGTGTTGTATCTACAGTGTCTACGTTTTCCGAGTGAAATGCTGATTTTTGGACTTTCTTCTCTTTTTCTCTAGAGGCATTGGGAAAATTGCGGGAGGGCCATCCTATCGTGGTCCTGAAAGTGTGCAGTGTATCATGTATCGATCGATCTTGGACTCTGTTTATTATAATTCGAGTCCTATATCACGTCATAGAATATTAAGTTGTATCATTACCGAATGAGTCACGAAGCCAATGTGAGCAGGCTTTTACTAGACACTGAGAGCATTCAAACTCGAAATGTAGTCATGGCATAGATTTGTTAATTTATGTTGCTTAATATTTTCCTTGCCGTTTCATGAATTCTAAGAACGGGCACCTCTGACTTGCCTTCCTCCTTGTATAACTGGAAGCAACAGATCAGCTTCCATGATTTGCATTCTAAAATCATCCACAGTGCACTTATTTTTGCTGCCAAGCATAGTATATTTCATCAACTCAGGACAACTCACTTTGTTAATATTTGGTAATTCTACCTTTTTATGCATATTTTTCTCAGTTCCCAACCGCTGTGGAGAAAAATGATGTACTCATACAACTGTACTTCCTTACTTACTTACTGCATACAGTAGATTTTGTGTGTTCCTATGTAGGTCTATGATTGGTAACTTTTGGTGGGATTTTTTATTTTATTTCCAATCACAACCAGGCAATGATAGCTGAATAACCATTCGATCCACCAGAACACTTTGAGATCAGTAGTCTCTGTTGATATTGTACACAAAATTGCACGCTCATGAAACATCGTATTATCTCAGGAACACATGCAGAGCTGATTTAAAAATTTTTGGAGTGTGCAATATTTGTTGATGCCCTACTTGAACACTTACCTAGTATACTGCTTAGGGCCAATGACCATTTGGCCCTCCACATAATTATCCTAGCAACATGCAACAGCCGACTTATGGCCAGCAACCTCAGTTGTGTTGCTGGTTAGAATCATGAAATAATCACATCTTAGTTATCAACAACATGCTGCACTTCTTTAGACGTGATTATTTTAAATAAATAACAACAGTGGCATCGATGCAACAAAGCCATGGCACCGCTGTTCCCACCCATCAAAGCCATAACACCCAAAACCATTGCAGCTGACCTGGCTCCCATCCTAACCAGCTTTACTGCGGTCGCCGGCCACCACACCTACGACGACATCAAGTTGAGATGCAACGTGCTCACCACCATCATCATCGCCATCCTCTATGACAAAACCAATGGCATTCACAACCTCTGGGGATTGGTTGTGCCCACGACCGACTGCAAGGCAAAGTACATGGCTGCCTCTCCACACCCCCAAACCATCCTTTGACCTACAATCGGGTAGGTTAACAAGTTGAAATGGTTGAAACAATGAAATTGTGATCTAAACTAATTCATTGAAACTACTAACAAAACTCTCCTTTTGTTCTTGGTCAGCCTAGTCCACACGATAGCTCTCAGAGATATCGTCATACCATTGGGATCACGACCTTTTAATTCCAAAAGTGGAAACATACTACACATGCTTATCATATACCACTGCTATCCTAGCCTAGACCATAGTCGCACATGACTTGGACAGGTAACCATCGAATGGTACCACTCCAAATATGTACTTCTTTTCTGGTAGCCACACAGTTAGACTGATGTGGACTCATTTCATAAGAAGGTTCTTTATAGGAATCAGCACTATGTTAGTACTCAGCTACTGCTCTGTATGTAGCTGTAAACCATCAACTGCCACCTAGTCCTGTATGCACAGGTTATCAGCCCTTTTGATACATACTTTCCTTGCATAAAGAAGGGCCTACATGCATGGGTGGGACAATCTTCCCCTCCATGGCACGGCTCGATCTACCATGAATCAAACAAACAAGAGAATCGTTTAAAAACTTCACCTGTTCTTTCCTCAAAATGATGAGGTGGAGAAAGAAGATGCATGGTAAAATACTCAAACAGACCTTGGGAACAATTTGTACATAGTAGCTTGTCTTCACTGGGGGTAAATGGAATGGAAAAGGTCAAACACAGGATCCCTATATTTGATGTTGTCAACAATAAGGTAGAACTCTGCCGATGATGATACATTCCACAACACCGGATGTAATATGATGGTCTGATTGCCATTGACATGAACACATTCAATGGTATAAAAGGGCCATCTGTCTTTACTCCCAACTTAGTTGGATCATGCATTCTCTTCAAGACTTGTTGCCCAAGAGCGTAATGAAGCTGATAATGCTTCCTATTTGCTTGATGTTAATTCTCATGATGTTCACGGAGATGTGCAGTAGACAGCCAATCTTCAACCAGTGGTACATTTAAGAACATGTCTCTGACAAAGGCAAGAGAACCTAAAGCAATCAGGAGGGTATTAGCAACAGTTGTTCACATGGTGTGCATTGCCATAGCCAATGCATTATCAATTATGTCTGTAGCATAAGCCATATTTTGAGGGGGGTTGGTTTGCTAATTTTCTGGTGCATCTGTTTGCAGATTGCATTAGACTGAGGATTCTTGTTTACCAAGCACTCATCTTTGATGTTGAACAGCTCTAGTAGTCATTGAAAGGCACTACCTATGAACTCTCCACCCTTGTCATGTACACAAAGTACAGGTTGGGGGTAATGCTAAAGCCAGCACTGTGTGAACTTGTCATGAACATGCACTGAAGTCTTGTTGTTGATTCTGATAATTCAACTAGGATTGAGTTTCAATGCAAGTCAAGGCATTGAACTCTACTTGTCTGCCATTGAACTTGATTGTCCAAGGGCCAATTAAATTGATAGCAACTTCTCCACAGAATGCAATATGCACCTTTCTTTTGGGCAACAGACCATATCCATGGCCTGGTAATTTGTACCATTGACAGTCTTGTGACTTAAGCTTGTCAATGTGTTGACGTAAATATGGATGGTGATAACATTGTTTCAATGTGTCATGCAATCTGTCTTGATCTGGATGTCTCATTGTTTGGCAAAACCACTGGATGGTGTCAAGCACAATCTAGTCAGGTAAGGCAGTTTTCCAATTGTTTTCCTGAGTCTGGTCTTTCTTGTAGCAGATGATGTTGTCAACACCAACATCCAATTTCAGCTTGACATAGTTGTTACATAGGCCATGAATCATACTGGCCTGAAACAGGCGATCTGGCCTGGGAATCGAACCCAGGACCAATAAAAAA